>CM055275.1:10767271-10785517 GCA_029237695.1 Conchocele bisecta | reverse complement strand
TATCTCCTAATTAGGTGTTAATATCTCTAAGTCCTCAGTGACCTTGACCTTGGGCGGTCGGACGTGGGTCGTATGTAGAACAAAGCAGCGTCCCTACTGTCTGTTCCACGTTTTGCTGCCGACGAACTTTTTGCTATTATACACATTAAATCTAAATAATATTTAAAATGCATATCGGACAACGTTTTCAAGGTTTGGCGGCTTTAATACTAGTGCATATAACGCATGACAAAATATGTAAAAAATACATTTTCTCGTCAGACTGTGTAGCAAAACGCCAGGACATGTTCGGCTTTTATTGTGACTAAATATTACATTATAAGGGTCTCGGCTCTCACGGATACAGAAAATATAAATGACAGATGAAATAGTAAAACACATCCGTAGAGCCGAGATGTTCTAAGCTAGGATTCTGCTTGATCAAATGTCCAGCTATCTATATTGCTGGTTAGAAGCATGGCTGGTGATTCATGGATGGAATGCCAAATAGTGCAGATCCTGATCAGACTTTGTGGATCTGGGTCTACATATCACAAAAGCCATAAGCCCAATTTCTCCAGTCACGGCCACAGGTCGTTTTATGACTTTGCATAATCCACACCCAGATACCAGTCTCTGTCTTGACCACGTGACGATAAGCGCGAAATTTGAATGATTCGATAACCTTTCTAAAACTTGTTTCGTTTTGCTATCTGTTTGTTTAATCTGTATGGACAATTTTCTTAAGTTTTCCAGCGCTCCAGATAAGGAATTAGTATTGAGTATTTTCACTCCCATCAGTTCTGAAGCAATTGGGTATTTCAAAATTTGAATTGCATAAAATAAAATCACATTACTGTTTACACATCAAATGACAGAAATTATTGAAGAGTTTGCTTCGAAATGGAAACCTGTCTTGGCATTTCATTATACTTGTCTTCTTGGAGACAATTCTAATGAAATACCAAGATGTGTTTTCATTGAAAAAAAAAAAAAAATGCTATATTTGTGGTCTGACTATTGTTTTCTGCAGCATGATAATGGTACCACAACATTTTTTATTGCTTTTTGATACTCGCTACTTTTGATTTCAATTGGGCTTTTGGCAAATTTAATTGGGTATTTACGCAAATACGCAGCTTATCTGGATCTTTGAGTGTTCTTTAATCGGTATGGAATATATATCTTTACACGTTCAGTTTTGTATATACCAGAAAGCGATTTTATCCTGACAACATAGTGCGTTTGTGCCGTGAAACACGGTGCCGTGAAACTTGTTGATATCCTGTCGATACGACCTAATCACTGCGTATGAATATGTGCGGTTGTCATAATAGTCGATTCACCGATTTTGAGGTTGCGGCTGGGGTTATTTTTTTCATTTTAAAGCTATTTGTAGGTGTTGACTGGATAAATAGAATAGTAGGTTAGCATGTTAGTGCCGTGAATGGGAAAACTATCTGGCGCGGCACGGAAACGGTATGTGCTCGGCAGAGCCTGGCCCATCTCGTTTCCTAAGCCTCGCCTGATATATTTCCCGTTCACGACACTAACCTACTATTCTCTATACACCCTATAACAGAACACCGCCTGCACCTGGTACCCTATAACAGAACACCGCCTGCACCTGGTACCCTATAACAGAACACCGCCTGCACCTGGTACCCTATAACAGAACACCGCCTGCACCTGGTACCTTTTAATATATATTTATGGCTTATTTATTGTTTATCCTAGTTTCTCGACCAATGAGAGAACAACATTTCGTCTCAATTAGTCGCATATTGCGACGCGTTCGCCAATATCTATTAAGCTAATCATTAAATGTTCTGCGCTATATTTAGAACGGATTTTATTGTATTGTCATTACGAGACTCCAAGCATATTACCGCCCATACACGCACGCACTTCGTGTCACACCGCCAATCACCTACTACATGTAGTATAGCGATTCGAAATCACGATTAGGGGCGGAGCTTCGCGACTGGGCTGGGTAAACAATAAGTCAGTTAGCACTAGCCCTAGCGCTCGGTCGAAATTTCAATTTATGAAACAATCAATATGTGACCTATTAACATAGTACAACTTGCACAGAATGACAATCTACACTACTACACGTGGCTTGGACTGGCGATATAGGTCTTATGGGTTTTCATAACCAGTGTAGTTCCAGATCAGCCTGTGCATCCGCACAGTCTGATAATGATCTGCCCTGTTGGCCATTACATCAATAAAACACCCGTTATGCTTCTAACAAGCAATGTAGATAGATATCGGTCTCAGGCTCTGTGTTATTTCATCCCAAGCTGCACTGGTCACATATCCTTTAAGCCCAATTTCTCCAGTCACAGCCATATATATGGACAATGTAGCTGTACAACATAAGTGTGACCGTGAACTAGTGCTGTCATGTGTCTTAAATCTGCGTTCCTTTTTAAACGTATATATCTGCAATCCTAAGTCATATATACTTGAATCTTCATATGCATACTAGTAATCATCCATATATTCATGCTGTATCCCACTCCTGCTGCCCCTGAGCCCAAAGTCAAGGTTGCGTTAAATTTGATTTCAAATTGGCGTTAAACCTTTCAAAAACCTACTATCTGTAACTATAAGTCACATTTGCTTGACACTTCGTTTGCTTATTGTGCATCATCCATATATTAAGTCCGTGTCCCACTCATGCGGCCCCTGTGCCGCAAGGTCGAGGTCAAATGACTTAGAAGTTTGGGTTAAAGTCTTTGCCCACATTTGCGTTAACAGATTTCACATACCTACTTTATCAGATTTACTTGAAACTTCGTATGCTTATTGGTCATCATCCAAATATTAATTCGTTGTCCCATTATGTGTCCCACACTCATGCGGGCATGTAAAACATGTACACATCATGGTGTCGATATGGTCCCACATCTACAAGGGGTAAACATGTACACATCATGGCGTCGACATGGTCCCACATCTACAAGGGGTAAACATGTACACATCATGGTGTCGACATTGTCCCACATCTACAAGGGGTAAACATGTGCACATCATGGTGTCGACATGGTCCCACATCTACAAGGGGTAAAATATGTACACATAATGGTGTCGATATGGTCCCACATATACAAGGGATAAACCATGTACACTAATGGTGTCGATATGGTCCCACATTTACAAGGGGTAAAACATTTGCACATCATGGTGTCAATATGGTCCCACATCGACAAGTGGTAAAACATGTACACATAATGGTGTCGATATGGCCCCACATCTACAATGGGTAAACCATGTACACTTCATGGTTTTGATATGGTCCCACATCTTCAGCCGGCCAAAACTAATATTAATTACCAAACACTGTCCTGCCGAAACATATTAAGGAACAGGACATAACGCTTACGGTTACACGCATATACAAGTGGTAAAACATGTGCACATCATGGCAGCCGTATAGTCTCGTACTTACAGGCATGTTATCAGAATAGTCTCACATACATCATGTACATAGGCATCTCTACCGTATTGAAAAAAAACGTGCCTTTAATTTGGTGTTTCCTAATCTACGCCGTTCTTTCCCACCAGCGTGAATGTATCTCCATCCATGTCAGCCAAGGCGGAGTCCAGATGGGCAATGCATGCTGGGAGTTGTACTGCCTGGAGCACGGGATCCAGCCGGACGGCCAAATGCCCAGCGACAAGACGGTGGGTGGGGGTGACGATTCCTTCAACACCTTCTTCAGCGAGACCGGGGCCGGCAAGCACGTGCCCAGGGCGGTGTTCGTCGACCTGGAACCAACCGTCGTCGGAAGGTGTTCATTGTAGACAGTTTACAGAACTGCCAACAGTGTGAGTTCTGTAACTGTTTTGAGAGTACACCTACTTGATAAGACTACTGAAGCTGCACGTGACATACTAATTGGTTAACATGTACAGGCTTACATTGCTTCAATATTTGCACACGTGATACATGTCAGCATTTGGAACACACTTATGCCCAACTAACATGACTTTTACCTTTTTGACTTCATATGGTCGTGGAAACATTTAGCCATATTCACGTCAAAGTTTAAAACATTTTACGTCATAAAGTGTTTACAAGTTTCTTCATCGTATACCTCTAATATTAAATGGATGGATTGCTTCACTACTTTGACACTCGATACATGTAATCAATTGGAACACACTTCTGCTGCCGTTAACATGACCTTTATCTTTTTCGAGCCCTTGATCATGTTACGGTCAAATGCCTCTGCTAATTTCATTTCGTATCGCGGTTACAATATCTTATTGAAATACATTATGGTAGACGCAACATATATAGTCCATTTGCTAAATGCAAATCTGTTATTCCAGATGAGGTGCGCACGGACACGTACCGCCAACTGTTCCACCCGGAGCAGCTGATCACGGGCAAGGAGGACGCGGCCAACAACTACGCCCGCGGCCACTATACTATCGGCAAGGAGATAGTGGATCTCGTCATCGACCGTATCCATAAACTCGCCGACCAATGTACCGGTCTCCAGGGCTTCCTCATCTTCCACAGCTTCGGCGGGGGCACCTGCTCCGGCTTCACTTCCCTGCTCATGGAGAGGTTGAGCGTCGACTACGGCAAGAAATCCAAGCTGGAGTTCGCCGTGTACCCATCACCACAGATCGCCACCGCTGTGGTAGAGCCGTACAACTCCATCCTGACCACCCACATCACGCTGGAGCACTCCGACTGCGCCTTCATGGTCGACAACGAGGCGATCTACGACATCTGTCGCCGTAACCTCGACATTGAGCGCCCGACGTACACAAACCTGAACCGACTGATAAGTCAGATCGTCAGTTCCATCACCGCCTCTCTCCGCTTCGCCGGCGCCCTGAACGTCGATCTGACGGAGTTTCAGACCAACTTGGTGCCGTATCCCAGGATTCACTTTCCCCTCGCCACCTACGCACCCGTCATCTCCGCCCGAGAAGGCCTACCACGAACAGTTGTCCGTCGCCGAGATGACCAACGCCTGCTTCGAGCCGCCCTACCAGCTGGTGAAGTGCGACCCGCGCCACGGCAATTACATGCTGCATGCTATACCGAGGTGACGTCGTGCCCAAGGACGTTAACGCCGCCATCGCCACCATCAAGACCAAGCGCACCATCCAGTTCGTCGACTGGTGCCCGACCGGTTTAAAGGTGGGCATCAACTACCAGCCCCCGACCGTCGTACCCGGCGGCGACTTGGCAAAGGTCCAGCGAGCCGTGTGCATGTTGAGCAACACCACCGTCATCGCCGAAGCCTGGGCGTGTCTTGACCACAAGTTCGACTTGATGTGCGCAAAGCGGGCCTTTGTCCACTGGTACGTGGGCGAGGGTATGGAGGAGGGAGAGTTCTCGGAGGCCCGCGAGGATCTGGCGGCCCTGGAGAAGGATTACGAGGAGGTGGGCGTCGACTCGGTCGAGGGCGAGGGTGAAGGCGAAGGGGAGGAGTATTAAAAGATCAGTAAACAAGCAGAACCATCCAAACGTGGTGGATAATTCTCATTTATAATAATTGAAAACATACACTGTGGGACTTTCATCTGCTACAGTTAAGCAGTACAAATTTCCATGGTACTCGATCTGATTGATAGTATGTGTTCTCAGTTTCCTGTTTCATAACCAAATGACTTCTGTAATAAACAATTGTACTAAATTGTGTGCTAAATGTGATTTGTGTAGTAAGATCAGGTACCCTGGTTTGCTAACATAATTTGTCGCATTTAACTGCTTTGATTATGTTTTTCTACTTAGTTCTGCAATACTATGATTTAGAAAGAAACAAAATTACAACGTCATACAATAACTCCATTTATAGTTAGTTATGTCTCGTTTGTCGTTTTATACATCCTCGCCCCCTGGTGTACGTACTCGTACCGTGATGTCTTGTCCAAACATGAAACCTTAATCCCTTTAATTGATAATCATTGGCGGACTTCATAGCATAGCATAATAGTGATCAATGGGCCGGACAAATGGGGCTTATGGTATATGTGCAGACTCGATGCCTGTTTGTGTGACTGCTGAAATATTGCCCTGTAACCCAAATGTTCTGTCTGTAACGCAGGGCGACTTACACGTCGCCCTGCGTTACAGACACGCATTCGGGTTAAATGGCCAGTCTTTGGCCAGACTAAACTAAACTAATGATCTGCTATGCGAGTACTCTAGTTACTACACTGTGTTACAATTGGTAGTGAGACAAAACATTCGGGTGGGTGGCAGGTGGGAGCACGCGATGTGTAATTTAACGATCGGGGTTCATCCTTATCGGAATCCCGACTGGAGACCTGGTTTGGCCCTCGCATACGTCTTTCGCAATTTTGTATGTGACAGTTGAATCTGGTCATACCCCTTATGTGAGTATTACGATTATTCGTAATCCTATTTTAGGGGAAGGGGCCAAGTGACTTGGTGTGGTATGTACCTGGCACCAGGTCGGGTTATTCTAATTACAGGGTTGAATATATTTGTTCTTGATGTAAATATTCCGTTCTGATTTTGGGATTCCCCCCCCCCCCCAATGCAGCAGGTTAAAATGGGATCGAACCCGTTTGCCCGGCCTTGCATGACCTTAGCTGTTGATAGGCAGTTAAACACTGATAAACGAACAAAACATTCTGGGTAATTTCTAAATAATTAATTAAATAATTAATGATCTCCTATGCGAGCACTCTACTACACTGTGTTGAAGTACACTTGCTAGGGACATGCCGGATTTGTTATAAGGCATGGAGAAATGTAACCCGGCTATATTAGAAGCAGGGCACCTAATCCTTGATGGAATAGGAAACGGAGCAGATCCTAATCGGGATTGTTGATGCAAGGCTGATCCGGATCTACACTGGTCGCAAAACACGGTAATCCCATTTCTCCAGTCGCTCACATTTGAGAATGGTACATACATCGCAAACTGATCTGGGTATACATTATCCTCTAATGTCCTAGTCCAATTTTTTCAAGAAAAGCCACCATTCGGGGAATATGGAAACCAACTCCGTCATGTAGTGCTGTAGCGGGGACGTTAAACCCATTCACTTTTAGTGACTCCTTCAATTATGGGTTTGAAGGACCCGTTCTCTGGTTTAGTTTTAAAGGTACATGCCTACTCCGTAGGAATTAAATAAGTTTATAATTGTGTCGCTATTCCACCAGTTCTAAAAATTACGAGTGCGCGCTATACAGATATAATCATTTAGTAATATTTATTTTACTGGTAGTGACTCGCGGTGGTATCGGGCTATTTTCATGCAAATGAGCATGATCATTGTACATCCAACAAATAAATGCAGAGAATAAATAGTAATGTCCGTTAACATTTTAAGGGAACACGGTTATCGCCCCTGATATCGGTGAACATTTACGTCTGATATAAACTGTATAATATTGCCAATCGCTACTTGGGTTAATGGTGGATGAATGTTTATTTTTCAAGAAAATGTCTCCCGATTTGTCTCTGAAATAAAGAACAGTTTGTGCCTACTGAATGGGCATGCACCTTTAAGGTCCCGGTCTATACCTGATCATCCTTTGATCGTTTGATTATGTGTGTAATAGCATTTCTAGGAGACCGTTGTCCTGGCTTTTCTATTTATGATTAGCTACATGGTGAATGATCACGTGGTTACAACAACAACAATGGCTGAAAGAGTTGAAAGCGCGCCCATTCCAAAGTAATTATTATTTGATATTGTCCTTAATAGGCAACGGATTTTGTTGAAATATGGCGCAGCAAACGTGTCTTCATGAGTTGCATTTGGTGGTCCCGGGAGTTCAGCACATACTTATTTCGTTTTTGCGAAGATTTCCGTGTTGGTAAATACGACATAACTTTGGGCCAAAGTACCGAGACGCAGCTCTTGAAGACGCGTTTGATGCGCCATATTTCATCAAAATCCGTTACATAATAATGAAAAAATAAAAGAATACGTACTTGGAATCGGAGATTTCAGTACTTGTTTTTGTTGTAACCATGTGATCATACACCTTGTATATTATATCGTTCTACTTCGTATTGTCTGTTCATTGTCAAACACAATAAGAAGTTTGATACTTGATCAAATGATATATCGTAGCTAGTTTTCTGCCCCCGCCACCGAAAGGTGAGGGGGGCGGTGAGCACATAGTGTTACCGGCGTCCGTATGTCCGTCCGTCCCGAAACTGGTAAATGTCTTATAATTTCTGTTTCCGTACATGGATTTGCTTGATATTTGACACGGGCATTGTTCTAAGGGTCCTCTACCACAATGTGTCAAATCCATGATCGTGCGGCCGCTAAGCCCAGGGTCAGTGTAACATACTTGGTGCTTTCGAAACTTTAACGCTAGGTTAAATGTCTTTATAATTTATGTTTCCTTAAACTCATCTGGTTGATATTTCACACACGCATTGCTTTAATGATCCTCTACTACCCTAATCATCCCACTCCGCTAAGCACAGTGTCAAGGTCGCATACTTGATGCATTCGAAAGCTTAACGCTCGGGTAAATGTCTTATAATGTATAGAGCCTTTCACCCGTCTTTTTGATATTTCACACACGCATTGCTTTAATGGTCCTCTACTGCGCTGTGACAAATACGACCTACTCGCTGCGTATGAATATGTACGGTGGCTGGGTTCTTTTTTTTGCATTTTAAAGCCATTAGTAGGTGTTGACTGGATAAATGCTGTAGGGCAGAGCCTCGCCCATCCAGTTTCCCGAGCCTTGTCAGATATGTTTTCCCATTCACGGCACTAACCTACTATTCTCTATGCAATGATGCATATCAAACGCTACAAGAGGTACAACTGGCCGATGTTTTTCATTTATCATTGCTGTGTACACACGTTTGTATGGAAGCGTCCTGATGCCAATGCTATACTGCTTTTATCTCCTAATTAGGAGATATTAAGTACTAATTATGAGATATTAAGTCTTAATTAGGAGATACTAACTCCTAATTAGGAGATACAAACATTATAGCATTGACACCAGGACGCTTCCATGGAAATCTGCTCTACAGCATTTACACAAATCGTAGATAATGATAATTTTTCACAATTAAATACATGAAGTCGGATTGGGACCTAATTATTTGGCGGACATTGACGATAGTTCATTCATCGCGAACAACGTAGGCCCTGATCTGACTGCACGGATGAACATGCTGATCTGGGGCTACATTTTATCGCAGGTGTCGTGGGCAACATTTTCTCAATCAGGAGCACACATGGGGCCCGTTTCACTAACGAACTAAGCAAGTACTTTTGTCATAAGTTATAACTTAAGTCCGGAGTACGTGCTTAGTCCGTTTCACAAAACATCTTAGCAAGAACGACAATCGAAATTTACGATGGAAAACTAAGACAGGTAGCTAGCAGTCTTAAGCTATAACTTAAATATTTAAGTCGGAACTAATGAAATAAACAAAGATGGATTGCCCCCCATGTGAGCCGAGGTGGAGAAAACAACGTTTCAGCTGACAGCAGGGTAAATGTTCACTTCATTACGTACTGTTTTAGCAAGTATCTGCCATATAAACCATATATACTTACATATAGATAGCCACACCTGTGATAGTTACCCGTGTATTGCTATTTGTGATGTAGGTCATGTCGTTACCAGTATTCGTTATGCCCAGTTATCGACAACATTTACAACCACAGTAGATCCAGATGAGCCGGCTCGTAACGAACCATCTGTATGCTGTTCATGTATGTCTGTTTGTCGGTTGGTGTCAGTCAGTTGGTCGGTATAAGTTGGTCGGTGTCAGTTGGTCAGTGTCGGTCGGTCTGTCAGTCGGTCGGTGTCGGTCGGTGTTGGTCGATCAGTCGGTATCGGTCGATCAGTTGGTGTCGGTCGTTCGGTCGGTCAGTGTCGGTCTGTTGGTTTCGCACGGTCGGTGTTGGTCGGTCGGTGTCAGTCTGTCGGTCGGTGTCTGTCGGTCTGTCAGTCGGTCGGTGTCGGTCGGTGTCGGTCAGTGTTGGTCGATCAGTCGGTATCGGTCGATCAGTCGGTGTTGGTCGGTCAGTGTCGGTCTGTTGTTTTCGCACGGTCGGTGTTGGTCGGTCGGTGTCAGTCTGTCGGTTGGTGTTGGTCGGTCGGTGTCCGTCGGTGTAGGTTTGTCAGTTTAGGTTTGTCAGTTTAGGTTTGACAGTGTCGGTCTGTGTGTCGGTCTGTGTGTCGGTCGGTGTCGGTCGGTGTCGGTGTCGGTCGGTGTCGGTGTCGGTCGATGTGTGTCGGTGTCGGTCGGTGTCGGTGTCGGTCGGTGTCGGTCGTTGTCGGTCGGTGTCGATCGGTGTCGGTCGGTGTCGGTGTCGGTGTCGGTGTCGGTGTCAGTCTGTGTCAGTCGGTGTCGGTGTCGGTCGGTGTCGGTGTCAATTGGTCGGTGTCGGTCGGTGTCGGTGTCAGTTGGTCGGTGTCGGTCGGTGTCGGTGTCAGTTGGTCGGTGTCGGTCGATGTCGGTGTCAGTTGGTCGGTGTCGGTCGGTGTCGGTGTCAGTTGGTCGGTGTCGGTGTCAGTTGGTCGGTGTCTGTGTCAGTTGGTCGGTTGGTGTCAGTTGGTCGGTTGGTGTCATTTGGTCGGTTGGTGTCAGTTGGTCGGTTTGTGTCGGTCGGTGTAGGAAGGTATCGGTCTGCCCTGCCCTGCCCTGCCTGCCCTGCCCTGCCCTGCCCTGCCCTGCCCTGCCCTGCCCTGCCCTGCCCTGCCCTGCCCTGCCCTGCCCTGCCCTGCCCTGCCCTGCCCTGCCCTGCCCTGCCCTGCCCTGCCCTGCCCTGCCCTGCCCTGCCCTGCCCTGCCCTGCCCTCCCTGCCCTGCCCTGCCCTGCCCTGCCCTGCCCTGCCCTGCCCTGCCCTGCCCTGCCCTGCCCTGCCCTGCCCTGCCCTGCCCTGCCCTGCCCTGCCCTGCCCTGCCCTGCCCTGCCCTGCCCTGCCCTGCCCTGCCCTCGCCGGGCACATGTTTTGGGCACATTTGGGATCTTAGGTGGTTGGAGGTGTCGCCTAAGACAAACGAAAACAATGCAACATATTCCGTAACCGAAGCCTATTGTGTCTTAAGTGGTCATTCTTTTCTTTAAAAACGATGAATATACCACCTAATGGTGTGTCATGTATGAACGTCCGTCCGTCCATCCGTCTGATTGACTATCCGACTGTTGTTTGTTCTTCCTTTACAGAACATACAAACGATGGCAGCTGCAGTTGCTATAATCCAGGCTCGCAATTTACCATGGGAACGAGTCTTTAGGACCGAACCAATCCCCTAGACTTCATGGATAACGAGGACCAAATATCGAAATGCAGGCTGTCTTGTCATGTTGACTGTATTGCGATTTTACGCAACTGGTAATTCCCTGGCGGTTACTGGAGAGATATACAACATTAGCAAAATCAATGGGTTCTAGAAAGTGGAGGTAAAATGACTTTTGCGGACAGTGTTAGCCTGTGTTTCGTTTCTGATAAGGAGATTCAGACTAGATGGAGAAACAGTCCTGACGCATTTAACAAAAATGTCAGACCCGTCCGCTGAACGCACGTGCGCATTAATCCAGTACTATACTGGTAAACATGTTCAGGGGCAATCCTATATGTGTGACACTGACTCACACAGTGCATGCATTTCTACATGTAATCAACAAATTACCCGTGTCCAGTTCAAATAAATATAATACATGTATGTCATTCGGTAGTTGTATCAGATACATCCATATCTGACCGGGCATATCATTAATAATCGACAGTACATGTGTTCTGCTGACTCTGAAACGTGATTTCTGAGTTAATGAGGTAAGCTAAGTAAAATTTAAAAAATGGTCGAACTACCATTTTATTGGAATGTAAAAATAAAAACATTGTTAATTGCTTATTTTGTTACTGTTTCATGTCATATGCCAGTTTATATTACAGTATAAGGTTCACTAGTTGGCAATAAATATATCCACATGTATTCAATGGCGTCGGAATATTGAGAACAAATTTATATTCTACATGAGATTATTTTTAAAAATTAATAATATTCAACATTAGGCTTGCAAATCCGTTATTTTAGATGTCAAAACACATAAAGGGAACGTAAAGTCATCATAAAAATATAATCCCCGAGCGGGATTCGAACCCACGCGGCACATACCAAAGCTGTAAACAATAACTAAGTTGTAACTTATGACGGACTTGTTATGACCGTCTTAAGTTTGTGTTGTGAAACCAAATAAGCAATGACTTAAGTCGGTCATAACTTTTGTCATAAGTTATAACTTAAGTTCGAACTTATGAACAAACTAAGATTTGTTAGTGAAACGGGCCCCTGTACTTTTTCATAATGAGTCGTTCACTGTGTCTTTTAACCCAGTTCAGCCTAAGGACACAATCATTTTAGTTGAACAAATCTGAATAATTTGTCCTTTACTCCAGATAGGTATATATTGTTACCACTCATTTGAACCGTCTCGTCGAGACGGTTCAAATGACTGGTAACATATACTTCTGACATGAAATAAAGAAAATAGGGAATTTGTTAATCAAAAGTTTCATACTACTATAATTGTATCCCGTCGCTAATGGGTTAATGTCCTACTTTGTTGAAAACAATCTAACCATATAACAGGTGGGTACGGACGTGTTTGCCTCTCCTCCCTTCTTACAACGTTGCTACTTTTTGTTGTCACAACGGAAATAGAATGTTTGAAAATAATTAATAACGTAACATGGATCCAATCTCATTGCAGTTTGCATGGTTTTTACATCAACGATACTATCGGACTGAACTTAGCAATACATTTTATAGCAAGCGGGCATGGATTGGAGGCAGACACAGCCATTCACACATTTTTCTGTTTCTAGAACAGTACCATTTTCAGGAAAATGGAATAGTCTGAAAATAACATGGCCGTGTCCGTCCAAGTTACTTAGGGGTGAACCGGTTACTGGCCAGGCGTCTAGGTTTAACCACACTAAGTCATCAGGTATTCATGCGAAATTATCAAAAGTAGTACGTTAAACAAATAAGCCATATATATTTGTTATGCCATAGACACTCTTTGCTTGCAGAAACCAGTCAATTGACGTACTAATCTATATCACATGCATGTTAATGTAACATTTACATCAGTTTCAGGCATATGCTTTCGGATTATTTTGTAAGTCGGAACATGTACGGGCAACGCACGAGTGCCGAATGACTGTATACGGACCCTATACGGGCCAAAGAATCGTAGGAAGCCCGTGCATGCACAACTTCCAGCCATGGGCTATACGGCGTCCCCTAAGGGTCCAAACAATTTCACATAAATGGGCGGGACCGCCCTGCATGCCGCGCGATTACCTGCGGGTTGTCAGGATTTATTTGGACCCATAAACTGCCCGGGAGCTTCATGTGACCAGGAAATTTGTAAACATGGCACGCACGATTTCCGACCTGGTATATACACCCCCTCCGCAACAACCCGGACGTGCACTCGCAGGCCTCACCGGGCCCCACATGGACCACGCACGGGTCCCCCACTGCCTCACAAGACTAATCGTACTGGGGGCCGTTTCACTAAACTTCGTACGACTAAATTGTTCGTAAGTCCAACATTATATACCAAATTACACATTAACAATGTGTTATTGTAAACAATTTGGATTTACATTTATTGTGCATAGGCTGCATAGGCAGCCGATGCTCAATACATGTAAATCGATTATTTGAAATTTCCAGATGATCCTAAATTTGCACTTACGGATATGTTAGTCGTACGAAGTTTAATGAAACGGGCCCCATGCGTTCCCAAGCCCATCACGGCATCTGCTTGGACCTGTGCGGTTACCGTACGTGCCCCTTGTGGACCCGGTACGGTACACGTATGGGTTCTTGCGATCCCGTAGCCAAAACATGTGAGTATGCCCGTACACAACAGGTATGCTTGTGACCACAACATCGCAGAAGGCTGATTTCGTATAGATGCCCCACGGGTCACATGTCCGTACGGCTCTACAAGTCTTACAGACCCGGGACCACCCGTACATCTCATGTGACATAGGCCTTAGAAATAATACTCAACTATCGTATCTGCAATCTAATGCGTCTCTGGTTTTCATCATAAAAAAGACATCATCTGTTGGATTTGACTCCTCAAAGCATCGCCCAGCGGATGTATCAGCTCACTGTTATGTGCAATTGAAATTGACCACACGTCAAGGAAGATAACTCGATGTTTGAATTCTTCAGCATATCTGTAGATTATGTCTCTGTACAATAGACTAATCCTGCTGTCGAACCATCGCATGTCCTCTATGGTGACGTGCGGTCCCTTTATGAATACAGTGACCTGAGGCTTTCTCCGCAACAACGTTTTAATTGCTTGCCACATGTACTTGATCCTTAACTCGTATTCTTTGGGCGGATGCGCCTGGAAGTGAACATTTGCACCGATAAGCAGGATTTGTTGACTACCTGGCGTGCTACTCTGCGCGATCTTGTTGATTTCAGTAGGAAATGACGTTATTCCAAGTAGTCCTACGTCGCTGTAGTGATAAGGCATCTCGTGTTTTTTGTATTCAAGCGTTATATTGTGATTGTGGATTGTCACGTACTTGTGGAATTGCCTATGGTAAGTGTCGTTTATTTCCGCAAACGGCACGGAAAGAACGTGTTTTGCTAAATATTGAGCGTACTGACGAAACGTTGAGTCCCCGAGCACGTACACGTGTTTATTCGCGAGACACCGGCGATATGACGTCACCGTGAAATCCGTGAAAGGTTTGCAGCCTCGGATGTACCACGTTCCATTGGACACGTAACCTGACGGCACGTCACCGGTCCAGGATTTAACGAAGGGCCGGACTGAACACAACGGAAGCTGCCGTCGATTATGCGTCGGAACGTAGCGAATATTTACTCGTTTTATAACCTGATCGAACACTCCGTGTCCCATGTTTCGAATCAGCTCAGCTTCGCTCTGGTTGGGTACGGCGTTACGCCTGTTGATGTGGGATGATCGAAAATTAAACAGATCCTGGCAATCAAGTTTAGCCTTTAATGGTGCACCACAATACCAATGTTTGCCGTCGTTGAGCTTTGTAAAGTTACACACACGCGTTAGTCCATACATATTGCTCCTGACACCGCAACGGGCCTCCTCGACCACGGCTCCATGGCGGTACTCCGCCACTATTAACCAGCTGTTGTTCATTGCAAATGAAGTAACTCCATAATTGAGTAAGGAATTCCGTCGCACGCAGGTGTTCTCTGCTGTTGATAGAAGTTTCGCTTTGATGACCGTCTGTCCTGACCAGAATATGCGAACTGTTCCAGAATACGTGCCATCCCAGTGATCTGCCACCATTCCCGCTGCACGCCCATCGCCCGCCTCTTGCTCCGCCCATATGACTATGACGTCACCGCCGGAAGTCCGTGGTTGATTGTGGCTATTGTACGTAACAATTGAAATGTTCACTTCACTTTTCCCTGCGTGCCAGTCTATCAATACGAACTTGGAGAATCTGACGTCAGTCATGCTGATTTCGCTTACACATGTGATATTGGCATACACGTAGCTATTATTGCTGAGGAAATCGGCATTTGAAAACTTCTTCCATGCACGTTTATCAGACATACAGTTGTCTTCAACATAATTACGGTCATTGCTTGAAATTCTCTTGTCATTTTGAGAATTACCATCTTTTCGTAAAGTAATAGTGTCTCTACGTGAATTACTTATTTCTCGGGAATCATAGTTTGCAGAAAGTTTAGAGTTAACTCCCTTCTCGTCTATGCTATAATAGTTGTGTGCCCTTTCTAATTCGCCGAGCCACGCCATAATGACTATCATAGAAACCATGACAACTGCAATGACGAGTTGTAATTTTCTATAGCGCGGAGATATTTCCTTGGACATCATGGACATAGTGCTTACTCCTGAACTACGCAGTTACTGTTTCTTGAATGTCTCGTCCAAGCTCGGTCATACAATCGGCATAGGATCCACTCGGTTTGTCGACGGTTGTATCTGATATAATAACTGAATATATAATAAATACATGGTTAATGCCGTCGAATATATTCGGTTGAACCTTAGACAGCTTTATTGGGGCGAGCTTTAGCGAGCCCCTATATAGTTGTCGGGGCGAGACCGAATCAAATAAAAATGGCGACGTCCACGCGAGGTAGATTCGGTATTGTATCTGATTAAATATCCGATTTATTTAAGATTAGCTCCATACATGCTAGCTTTAGACTCCACAGTTGTCATAATAAACATTAATAAATTTATATCCCAGCAAACTCCATGCCGAACTACTTTCCGTAACCGTCAGGCGCAGTTAAAATAATTCTTAAGAAAACGGAAAATAAACACATTTTCTTGATGAATTTATTTCAAATGCTGGAATTATAAGGAATGAATGGCTTTTTTGTGGAATTTATCGGGGATATAAACTTGGAAAAGTCGCAGGAATACTGGACGAGGCCTTCCGGCCTTCGTCCAGTATTCCCGCGACTTTTCCAAGTTTATACCCCGATAAATTCCACAAAAAGGCCATTCATTCCTATAATAGTCGCTGGCAGAAAGTAAAACAATATGCATGTTATTGCTTTAGTCTTGAATGTTGTGTTTATTTTCTTTCTGCTACAACATAAAACAAAAAAACAAATTGGTACCATTTTTTTCCATCACTATATTGACCTCCATCTTGAATTCAAAATGGCTACCATTATTGTCAATAATGCTGCATATGTGTGGGTTTTTGCTGGATAACTTTGTTATAATTAATATAATTGTAGATAATGATTATCTTGGATTTAAAAATGTCTACCCAATCCAAAATATATTTTACAATAACATTGTTTACTATTGTGACATACAATTAATTGTTCAACACCATTCCACTTGGTTCTATTTACAAATAGTATGTTATAAAAGCCAGTAATGAATAGTGTTTAAACATGACCTTATATTATGACAAAAAGGCCGCCAAGATAAGAATAGTTTGGTACTGTCTTAAGAATTCAGTGTTTCATGATAAATATTTGTATATGACTACCAACACAAACACTGTTTATGTTATTATCATTATCCGGAAGGCCTCGTCCAGTATTCCCGCGACTTTTCCAAGTTTATATTCCCGATAAATTCCACAAAAAGGCCATTCATTCCTTATAATTCCAGCATTTGAAATAAATTCATCAATAAAATGTGTTTATTTTCCGTTTTCTTAAGAATTATTTTAACTTCGCCTGACGGTTACGGAAAGTAGTTCGGCATTGGAGTTTACTGGGATATAAATTTCGGACAGAGACTTGCTAAGGACCAATCAAATGTTAGGGAATTGTGTAAATATTTTTGTGCTGGAATTATTATTTGTTAAATATACGCGTACTTGTAGATAGATGATCTCAGGGAAGATTGGCTAGGCCAACTGAGCTTCTTCTATAAATAACGACGTTACGTACTTACTCACTTACTTAATTACTATTATTATATGAACTATATTACTTAGTAACAAACATGCCTGAAATAATTCAAAATGGCCGCCATATAAACGAGCCTTTATTTAGTGTTACTGCATGTTCAATACAAATGATGCACTCGAAACATCAAAATGTGTCATCAAACAAACATACACATGCTATAATATATAACGTATGCTCCAATGGCTACATATAATATAAATCAAATATTGCTGCAAATATTTACCACATATACATCTGCTGTCAACTGATTTTGGTACTCATCATTACATACGTAGTCTCGTTGAGTTCATGGATGATATATGTACGTAAATGACATGCCTTTAATAATATAAATAAGATAACCATTGAGCGAGCAATAAATAAGTAAGAAATCCAATATGGCCCTAAAGATTTCACCATTTTATAAATGTCCTCGTGTTATTTATTGCAGTCACAGCACCATAATGCAAATGACATATATATATTGTACCTAATATGGCCTTCTATGGCAAATAGTCAGTCAACATGTTCATAACTGCTGTGTTATAATAAGCTCTTCGATGATGTTCTTAAACATTGTGTATATTCATTTATGTAATGGTGTTTGCGGCCTGTCAATAACTAAGGTCATTTTAGACTGGTTTAACGGTAAGTCACATATTCCACCTATACAGAGGGAAGGATCCCAAACATCAGCACTGAATATTTACAAGAAAATAATTATATACTCAACCCTGAAATTAGAATAACCTGATCTTGTGCCAGGTCCTCGCCAGCCCAGTCACTTAGATTCAGACTACATTTATAATGAATATATGTCAAGTAAGAAGAAAGCCAAACACGTA
>CM055275.1:10747182-10766771 GCA_029237695.1 Conchocele bisecta | reverse complement strand
TACGTGTTTGGCTTTCTTCTTACTTGACATATATTCATTATAAATGTAGTCTGAATCTAAGTGACTGGGCTGGCGAGGACCTGGCACAAGATCAGGTTATTCTAATTTCAGGGTTGAGTATATAATTATTTTCTTGTAAATATTCAGTGCTGATGTTTGGGATCCTTCCCTCTGTATAGGTGGAATATGTGACTTACCGTTAAACCAGTCTAAAATGACCTTAGTTATTGACAGGCCGCAAACACCATTACATAAATGAATATACACAATGTTTAAGAACATCATCGAAGAGCTTATTATAACACAGCAGTTATGAACATGTTGACTGACTATTTGCCATAGAAGGCCATATTATGTACAATATATATATATGTCATTTGCACTATGGTGCTGTGACTGCAATAAATAACACGAGGACATTTATAAAATGGTGAAATCTTTAGGGCCATATTGGATTTCTTACTTATTTATTGCTCGCTCAATGGTTATCTTATTTATATTATTAAAGGCATGTCATTTACGTACATATATCATCCATGAACTCAACGAGACTACGTATGTAATGATGAGTACCAAAATCAGTTGACAGCAGATGTATATGTGGTAAATATTTTTCAGCAAATATTTGATTTATATTATATATAGCCATTGGAGCATACGTTATATATTATAGCATGTGTATGTTTGTTTGATGACACATTTTGATGTTTCGAGTGCATCATTTGTAATTGAACATGCAGTAACAATAAATAAAGGCTCGTTTATATGGCGGCCATTTTGAATTATTTCAGGCATGTTTGTTACTAAGTAATATAGTTCATATAATAATAGTAAGTAAGTAAGTAAGTAAGTAAGTAACGTCTTTATTTATAGAAGAAGCTCAGTTGGCCTAGCCAATCTTCCCTGAGATCATCTATCTATCTACAAGTACGCGTATATTTAACAAATAATAATTCCAGCACAAAAATATTTACACAATTCCCTAACATTTGATTGGTCCTTAGCAAGTCTCTGTCCGAAATTTATATCCCAGTAAACTCCAATGCCGAACTACTTTCCGTAACCGTCAGGCGAAGTTAAAATAATTCTGGAATTATAAGGAATGAATGGCCTTTTTGTGGAATTTATCGTAAGGCCTCGTCCAGTATTCCTGCGACTTTTCCAAGTTTATATCCCCGATAAATTCCACAAAAAGGCCATTCATTCCTTATAATTCCAGCATTTGAAATAAATTCATCAAGAAAATGTGTTTATTTTCCGTTTTCTTAAGAATTATTTTAACTGCTCCTGACGGTTACGGAAAGTAGTTCAACATGGAGTTTACTGGGATATAAATTTCTTAATGTTTATTATGACAACTGTGGAGTCTAAAGCTAGCATGTGTGGAGCTGATCTTAAATAAATCGGATATTTAATCAGATACAATACCGAATCTACCTCGCGTGGACGTCGCCATTTTTATTTGATTCGGTCTCGCCCCGACAACTATATAGGGGCTCGCTAAAGCTCGCCCCAATAAAGCTGTCTAAGGCTCAACCGAATATATTCGACGGCACTAACCATGTATTTATTATATATTCAGTTATTATATCAGATACAACCGTCGACAAACCGAGTGGATCCTATGCCGATTGTATGACCGAGCTTGGACGAGACATTCAAGAAACAGTAACTGCGTAGTTCAGGAGTAAGCACTATGTCCATGATGTCCAAGGAAATATCTCCGCGCTATAGAAAATTTCAATTTCAATCGTCATTGCAGTTGTCATGGTTTCTATGATAGTCATTATGGCGTGGCTCGGCGAATTAGAAAGGGCACACAACTATTATAGCATAGACGAGAAGGAGTTAACTCTAAACTTTCTGCAAACTATGATTACCCCAGAAATAAGTAATTCACGTAGAGACACTATTACTTTACGAAAAGATGGTAATTCTCAAAATGACAAGAGAATTTCAAACAATGACCGTAATTATGTTGAAGACAACTGTATGTCTGATAAACGTGCATGGAAGAAGTTTTCAAATGCCGATTTCCTCAGCAATAATAGCTACGTGTATGCCAATATCACATGTGTAAGCGAAATCAGCATGACTGACGTCAGATTCTCCAAGTTCGTATTGATAGACTGGCACGCAGGGAAAAGTGAAGTGAACATTTCAATTGTTACGTACAATAGCCACAATCAACCACGGACTTCCGGCGGTGACGTCATAGTCATATGGGCGGAGCAAGAGGCGGGCGATGGGCGTGCAGCGGGAATGGTGGCAGATCACTGGGATGGCACGTATTCTGGAAAAGTTCGCATATTCTGGTCAGGACAGACGGTCATCAAAGCGAAACTTCTATCAACAGCAGAGAACACCTGCGTGCGACGGAATTCCTTACTCAATTATGGAGTTACTTCATTTGCAATGAACAACAGCTGGGTAATAGTGGCGGAGTACCGCCATGGAGCCGTGGTCGAGGAGGCCCGTTGCGGTGTCAGGAGCAATATGTATGGACTAACGCGTGTGTGTAGCTTTACAAAGCTGAACGACGGCAAACATTGGTATTGTGGTGCACCATTAAAGGCTAAACTTGATTGCCAGGATCTGTTTAATTTTCGATCATCCCACATCAACAGGCGTAACGCCGTACCCAACCAGAGCGAAGCTGAGCTGATTCGAAACATGGGACACGGAGTGTTCGATCAGGTTATAAAACGAGTAAATATTCGCTACGTTCCGACGCATAATCGACGGCAGCTTCCGTGTGTTCAGTCCGGCCCTTCGTTAAATCCTGGACCGGTGACGTGCCGTCAGGTTACGTGTCCAATGGAACGTGGTACATCCGAGGCTGCAAACCTTTCACGGATTTCACGGTGACGTCATATCGCCGGTGTCTCGCGAATAAACACGTGTACGTGCTCGGGGACTCAACGTTTCGTCAGTACGCTCAATATTTAGCAAAACACGTTCTTTCCGTGCCGTTTGCGGAAATAAACGACACTTACCATAGGCAATTCCACAAGTACGTGACAATCCACAATCACAATATAACGCTTGAATACAAAAAACACGAGATGCCTTATCACTACAGCGACGTAGGACTACTTGGAATAACGTCATTTCCTACTGAAATCAACAAGATCGCGCAGAGTAGCACGCCAGGTAGTCAACAAATCCTGCTTATCGGTGCAAATGTTCACTTCCAGGCGCATCCGCCCGAAGAATACGAGTTAAGGATCAAGTACATGTGTCAAGCAATTAAAACGTTGTTGCGGAGAAAGCCTCAGGTCACTGTATTCATAAAGGGACCGCACGTCACCATAGAGGACATGCGATGGTTCGACAGCAGGATTAGTCTATTGTACAGAGACATAATCTACAGATATGCTGAAGAATTCAAACATCGAGTTATCTTCCTTGACGTGTGGTCAATTTCAATTGCACATAACAGTGAGCTGATACATCCGCTGGGCGATGCTTTGAGGAGTCAAATCCAACAGATGATGTCTTTTTTATGAAAACCAGAGACGCATTAGATTGCAGATACGATAGTTGAGTATTATTTCTAAGGCCTATGTCACATGAGATGTACGGGTGGTCCCGGGTCTGTAAGACTTGTAGAGCCGTACGGACATGTGACCCGTGGGGCATCTATACGAAATCAGCCTTCTGCGATGTTGTGGTCACAAGCATACCTGTTGTGTACGGGCATACTTACATGTTTTGGCTACGGGATCGCAAGAACCCATACGTGTACCGTACCGGGTCCACAAGGGGCACGTACGGTAACCGCACAGGTCCAAGCAGATGCCGTGATGGGCTTGGGAACGCATGGGGCCCGTTTCATTAAACTTCGTACGACTAACATATTCGTAAGTGCAAATTTAGGATCATCTGGAAATTTCAAATAATCGATTTACATGTATTGAGCATCGGCTGCCTATGCAGCCTATGCACAATAAATGTAAATCCAAATTGTTTACAATAACACATTGTTAATGTGTAATTTGGTATATAATGTTGGACTTACGAACAATTTAGTCGTACGAAGTTTAGTGACATCGGCCCCCAGTACGATTAGTCTTGTGAGGCAGTGGGGGACCCGTGCGTGGTCCATGTGGGGCCCGGTGAGGCCTGCGAGTGCACGTCCGGGTTGTTGCGGAGGGGTGTATATACCAGGTCGGAAATCGTGCGTGCCATGTTTACAAATGTCCTGGTCACATGAAGCTCCCGGGCAGTTTATGGGTCCAAATAAATCCTGACAACCCGTAGGTAATCGCGCGGCATGCAGGGCGGTCCCGCCCATTTATGTGAAATTGTTTGGACCCTTAGGGGACGCCGTATAGCCCATGGCTGGAAGTTGTGCATGCACGGGCTTCCTACGATTCTTTGGCCCGTATAGGGTCCGTATACAGTCATTCGGCACTCGTGCGTTGCCCGTACATGTTCCGACTTACAAAATAATCCGAAAGCATATGCCTGAAACTGATGTAAATGTTACATTAACATGCATGTGATATAGATTAGAACGTCAATTGACTGGTTTCTGCAAGCAAAGAGTGTCTATGGCATAACAAATATATATGGCTTATTTGTTTAACGTACTACTTTTGATAATTTCGCATGAATACCTGATGACTTAGTGTGGATTTAAACCTAGACGCCTGGCCAGTAACCGGTTCACCCCTAAGCAACTTGGACGGACACGGCCATGTTATTTTCAGACTATTCCATTTTCCTGAAAATGGTACTGTTCTAGAAACAGAAAAATGTGTGAATGGCTGTGTCTGCCTCCAATCCATGCCCGCTTGCTATAAAATGTATTGCTAAGTTCAGTCCGATAGTATCGTTGATGTAAAAACCATGCAAACTGCAATGAGATTGGATCCATGTTACTTTATTAATTATTTTCAAACATTCTATTTCCGTTGTGACAAAAAAAAGTAGCACCGTTGTAAGAAGGGAGGAGAGGCAAACACGTCCGTACCCACCTGTTATATGGTTAGATTGCATTCACCAAAGTAGGACGGCAAACACGTCCGTACACACCTGTTATATGGTTAGATTGTGTTCACCAAAGTAGGAAGGCAAACACGTCCGTACCCACCTGTTATATGGTTAGATTGTGTTCACCAACGTAGGACATTAACCCATTAGCGACGGGATACAATTATAGTAGTATGAAACTTTTGATTAACAAATTCCCTATTTTCTTTATTTCATGTCAGAAGTATATGTTACCACTCATTTGAACCGTCTCGACGAGACGGTTGAAATGAGTGGTAACAATATATACCTATCTGGAGTAAAGAACAAATTATTCAGATTTGTTCAACTAAAATGATTGTGTCCTTAGGCTGAACTGGGTTAAAAGACACAGTGAACGACTCATTATGAAAAAGTACAGGGCCGTTTCACTAACAAATCTTAGTTTGTTCATAAGTTCGAACTTAAGTTTATAACTTATGACAAAAGTTATGACCGACTTAAGTCATTGCTTATTTGGTTTCACAACACAAACTTAAGACGGTCATAACAAGTCCCGTCATAAGTTTAAACAACTTAGTTATTGTTTACAGCTTTGGTATGTGCCGCGCGGGTTCGAAATCCCGCTCGGGGATTATATTTTTTATGATGACTTTACGTTCCCTTTATGTGTTTTGACATCTAAAATAACGGATTTGCAAGCCTAATGTTGAATATAATTAATTTTTAAAAATAATCTCATGTAGAATATAAATTTGTTCTCAATATTCCGACGCCATTGAATACATGTGGATATATTTATTGCCAACTAGTAAACCTTATACTGTAATATAAACTGGCATATGACATGAAACAGCAACAAAATAAGCAATTAACAATGTTTCTATTTTTACATTCCAATAAAATGGTAGTTCGACCATTTTTAAAATTTTAGTTAGATTACCTCATTAACTCAGAAATCACGTTTCAGAGTCAGCAGAACACATGTACTGTCGATTATTAATGGTATGCCCGGTCAGATATGGATGTATCTGATACAACTACCGAATGACATATTATATTTATTTGAACTGGACACGGGTAATTTGTTGATTACATGTAGAAATGCATGCACTGTGTGAGTCAGTGTCACACATATAGGATTACCCCTGAACATGTTTACCAGTATAGGACTGGATTAATGCGCACGTGCGTTCAGCGGACGGGTCTGACATGTTTGTTAAATGCGTCAGGACTGTTTCTCCATCTAGTCTGAAAACCAGGTATCTCCTTATCAGAAACGAAACACAGGCTAACACTGTCCGCAAAAGTTATACTCCACTTTCTAGAACCACTTGATTTGCTAATGTTGTATATCTCTCCAGTAACCGCCAGGGAATTACCAGTTGCGTAAAATCGCAATACAGTCAACACTTGCAATGACACTGACAGACTGTGTGATCTCAGGGTTGACCGTATAATGTCAGCATGTGCAATGTCGCATAATTGTAGAAAAAACATGACGAGACAGCCTGCATTTCGATATTTGGTCCTCGTTATCCATGAAGTCTAGGGGATTGGTTCGGTCCTAAAGACTCGTTCCCATGGTAAATTGCGAGTCTGGATTATAGCAACTGCAGCTGCCATCGTTAGTATGTTCTGTAAAGAAAGAACAAACAACAGTCGGATAGTCAATCAGACGGATGGACGGACGGACGTTCATACATGACACATCATTAGGTGGTATATTCATCGTTTTTAAAGAAAAGAATGACCACTTAAGACACAATAGGCTTCGGTTACGGAATACGGAATATGGAATATGGAATAGGGCAGGGCAGGGCAGGGCAGGGCAGGGCAGGGCAGGGCAGGGCAGGGCAGGGCAGGGCAGGGCAGGGCAGGGCAGGGCAGGGCAGGGCAGGGCAGGGCAGGGCAGGGCAGGCAGGGAAGGGCAGGGCAGGGCAGGGCAGGGAAGGGCAGGGCAGGGCAGGGCAGGGCAGGGCAGGGCAGGGCAGGGCAGGGCAGGGCAGGGCAGGGCAGGGCAGGGCCAGGGCAGGGCAGGGCAGGGCAGGGCAGGGAGGGCAGGGCAGGGCAGGGCAGGGCAGGGCAGGGCAGGGCAGGGCAGGGCAGGCAGGGCAGGCAGGGCAGGCAGGGCAGGGCAGGGCAGGGCAGGGCAGGGCAGGGCAGGGCAGGGCAGGCAGGCAGGCAGGGCAGGGCAGGGCAGGGCAGGGCAGGGCAGGGCAGGGCAGGGCAGGGCAGGGCAGGGCAGGGCAGGGCAGGGCAGGGCAGGGCAGGCCGATACCTTCCTACACCGACCGACACAAACCGACACCGACACAAACCGACCAACTGACACCAACCGACCAACTGACACCAACCAACCAACTGACAACAACCGACCAACTGACACCAACCGACCAACTGACACCGACCGACCAACTGACACCGACCGACCAACTGACACCGACTGACACCGACCGACCAACTGACACTGACCGACCAACTGACACCGACCGACCAACTGACACCGACCGACCAACTGACATCGACCAACTGACACTGACACCGACCAACTGACACCGACCGACACCGACCAACTGACACCGACCGACTGACACCACCGACTGACACCGACCGACCTGACACCGACTGACACCGACCGACTGACACCGACCGACACCGACCGACACCGACCGACACCGACCGACACCGACCGACACCGACCGACACCGACCGACACCGACCGACTGACCGACCGACACTGACAAACCGACACTGACAAACCTACACCGACGGACACCGACCGACCGACCGACACCAACCGACAGACTGACACCGACCGACCAACACCGACCGTGCGAAACCAACAGACCGACACTGACCGACCGACACCGACTGATCGACCGATACCGACTGATCGACCGATACCGACTGATCGACCAACACTGACCGACACCGACCGACACCGACCGACACCGACCGACTGACAGACCGACAGACACCGACCGACAGACTGACACCGACCGACCAACACCGACCGTGCGAAACAAACAGACCGACACTGACCGACCGAACGACCAACACCGACTGATCGACCGATACCGACTGATCGACCAACACTGACCGACACCGACCGACACCGACCGACTGACAGACCGACCGACACTGACCAACTGACACCGACCAACTTATACCGACCAACTGACTGACACCAACCACAAACAGACATACATGAACAGCATACAGATGGTTCGTTACGAGCCGGCTCATCTGGATCTACTGTGGTTGTAAATGTTGTTGATAACTGGGCATAACGAATACTGGTAACGACATGACCTACATCACAAATAGCAATACACGGGTAACTATCACAGGTGTGGCTATCCATATGTAAGCATATATGGTTTACATGGCAGATACTTGCTAAAATAGTACGTATGAAGTGAACATTTACCTGCTGTCAGTGAATTGTTTTCTCCACCTCGGTTCACATGGGGGCATCCATCTTTGTTTATTTCATTAGTTCCAACTTAAATATTTAAGTTATAACTTAAGACTGCTAGCTACCTGTCTTAGTTTTCCATCGTAAATTTCGATTGTCGTTCCTGCTAAGATGTTTTGTGAAACGGACTAAGCACGTACTCCGGACTTAAGTTATAACTTATGACAAAAGTACTTGCTTAGTTCGTTAGTGAAACGGGCCCCATGTGTGCTCCTGATTGAGAAAATGTTGCCCACGACACCTGCGATAAAATGTAGCCCCTAATTAGGAGATAAAAGCAGTATAGCATTGGCACCAGGACGCTTCCATACAAACGTGTGTACACAGCAATGATAAATGAAATACATCGGCCAGTTGTACCTCTTGTAGCGTTTGATATGCATCATTGCATAGAGAATAGTAGGTTAGTGCCGTGAATGGGAAAACATATCTGACAAGGCTCGGGAAACTGGATGGGCGAGGCTCTGCCCTACAGCATTTATCCAGTCAACACCTACTAATGGCTTTAAAATGCACAAAAAAAAAACCAGCCACCGTACATATTCATACGCAGCGAGTAGGTCGTATTGACAGGATATCAAAAATGTTTCACGACACCGTGTTTCACGGCACATACGCACCGTCTTGACGGGATAAACACTATTATCCCGTCAACACAGTGCGTATGTGCCGTGAAACACGGTGCCGTGAAACATTTTTTATATTCCGTCAATACAATTCTTGCATTTTACAGCCATTTGAAGGTGTTGACGGGATAAATAGAATAGTAGGTTAGTGCCGTGAATGGGAAAAATATCTGGCGCGGCACGGAAACGGGATGTGCTCGGCAGAGCCTCGCCCATCCCGTTTCCTGAGCCTTGCCAGATATTTTTCCCATTCACGGCACTAACCTACTATTCTCTATATATTACACACACATGAATTTGCTGAATCATGAATGGAATACATCCGAGTACAGCGCGCTATGAGTTACCAGAGCGTTAAGGTTTCGAATACATAAAGCATGTGACCTGGACCTTGAGCTTAGTGGGAGCGGGACGATTGTGAATTTGTCACAGCGCAGTGGATGACCATTAAAGCAATGCGTGTGTGAAATATCAAACAGACGAGTGAAAGGCTCCATACATTATAAGACATTTACCCGAGCGTTAAGCTTTCGAATGCCTCAAGTATGCGACCTTGACCCTGTGCTTAGCGGAGTGGGATGATTAGGGCAGTAGAGGATCATTAAAGCAATGCGTGTGTGAAATATCAAGCAGATGAGTTTAAGGAAACATAAATTATAAAGACATTTAACCGAGCGTTAAAGTTTCGAAAGCACCAAGTATGTTATATTGACCCTGGGCTTAGCGGCGGCACGATCATGGATTTGACACAGTGTGGTAGAGGACCCTTAGAACAATGCCCGTGTCAAATATCAAGCAAATCCATGTACGGAAACAGAAATTATAAGACATTTACCAGTTTCGAGACGGACGGACATACGGACGCCGGTAACACTATGTGCTCACCAGAAAACTAGCTACGATATCTCATTTGATCAAGTATCAAACATCTTATTGTGTTTGACAATGAACAGACAATACGAAATAGAACGATATAATATACAAGGTGTATGATCACATGGTTACAACAAAAACAAGTACTGAAACCTCCAGAAGCCCTCCGATTCCAAGTACGTATTCTTTTATTTTTTCATTATTATGTAACGGATTTTGATGAAATATGGCGCAACAAACACGTCTTCAAGAGCTGCGTCTCGGTACTTTGGCCCAAGGTTATGTCGTATTTACCAACACGGAAATCGCTTCTTCGCAAAAGCGAAATAAGTATGTGCTGAACTCCCGGGACCACCAAATGCAACTGATGAAGACACGTTTGCTGCGCCATATTTCAACAAAATCCGTTGCCTATTAAGGACAATATCAAATAATAATTACTTTGGAATGGGCGCGCTTTCAACTCTTTCAGCCATTGTTGTTGTTGTAACCACGTGATCATTCACCATGTAGCTAATCATAAATAGAAAAGCCAGGACAACGGTCTCCTAGCAATGCTATTACACACATAATCAAACGATCAAAGGATGATCAGGTATAGACCGGGACCTTAAAGGTGCATGCCCACACAGTAGGCACAAACTGTTCTTCATTTCAGAGACACATCGGAGACATTTTCTTGAAAAATAAACATTCATCCACCATTACCCCACGTAGCGATTGGCAATATTATACAGTTTATATCAGACGTAAATGTTCACCGATATCAGGGGCGATAACCGTGTTCCCTTAAAATGTTAACGGACATTACTATTTATTCTCTGCATTTATTTGTTGGATGTACAATGATCATGCTCATTTGCATGAAAATAGCCCGATACCACCGCGAGTCACTATCAGTAAAATAAATATTACTAAATGATTATATCTGTATAGCGCGCTCTCGTAATTTTTAGAACTGGTGGAAGAGCGACACAATTATAAACTTATTTAATTCCTACGGAGTCGGCATGTACCTTTAAAACTAAACCATAGAACGGGTCCTTCAAACCCATAATTGAAGGAGTCACTAAAAGTGAATGGGTTTAACGTCCCCGCTACAGCACTACATGACGGAGTTGGTTTCCATATTCAACCGAATGGTGGCTTTTCTTGAAAAAATTGGACTGGGACATTAGAGGATAATGTATACCCAGATCAGTTTGCGAAGTCTGTACCATTCTCAAATGTGAGCGACTGGAGAAATGGGATTACCGTGTTTTGCGACCAGTGTAGATCCGGATCAGCCTTGCATCAACAATCCCGATTAGGATCTGCTCCTTTCCTATTCCATCAAGGATTAGGTGCCCTGCTTCTAATATAGCCGGGTTACATTTCTCCAGGCCTTATAACAAATCCGGCATGTCCCTAGCAAGTGTACTTCAACACAGTGTAGTAGAGTGCTCGCATAGGAGATCATTAATTAATTAGAAATTACCCCGAATGTTTTGTTCGTTTATTAGTGTTTAACTGCCTATCAACAGCTAAGGTCATGTAAGGCCGGGCAAACGGGTTCGATCCCATTTTAACCTGCTGCATTGGGGGGAAAATCCCAAAATCAGAACGGAATATTTAAATCGAGAACAAATATATTCAGCCCTGAAATTAGAATAACCCGACCTGGTGCCAGGTCCATACCACACCAAGTCACTTGGCCCCTTCCCCTAAAATAGTATTACGAATAATCGCAATACTCACATAATGGGTATGACCAGATTCAACTGTCACATACAAAATTGCGAAAGACGTATGTGAGGGCCAAACCAGTAGCCTATTTCATCAACATTGCAAAGTATACTTTAGTAGCAAAGTATACTTTGAGGGAGACATTTTCAATTTTATGATAAATTTATTAATTTTTATTATACTGAATTTATTACATTATCACAGCCATTTAATGGCTGTGATAATGTAATAAATTCAGTATAATAATTATGCATACTTTTAATCATGAAATATATGCATTTGTTAGTTCTCTGTGAAATAATGCATTTCTGGAAAAATAAATGATTACTCCCACAAAGTATACTTTGCTAGTAAAGTATACGTTGCAATGTTGATGAAATAGGCTACTGGTCTCCAGTCGGGATTCCGATAAGGATGAACCCCGATCGTTAAATTACACATCGCGTGCTCCCACCTGCCACCCACCCGAATGTTTTGTCTCACTACCAATTGTAACACAGTGTAGTAACTAGAGTACTCGCATAGCAGATCATTAGTTTAGTTTAGTCTGGCCAAAGACTGGCCATTTAACCCGAATTTGTGTCTGTAACGCAGGACGACGTGTAAGTCGCCCTGCGTTACAGACAGAACATTTGGGTTACAGGGCAATATTTCAGCAGTCACACAAACAGCCATCGAGTCTGCACATATACCATAAGCCCCATTTGTCCGGCCCAGTGGTCACTATTATGCTATGCTATGAAGTCCGCCAATGATTATCAATTAAAGGGATTAAGGTTTCATGTTTGGACAAGACATCACGGTACGAGTACGTACACAAGGGGGCGAGGATGTATAAAACGACAAACGAGACATAACTAACTTTAAATGGAGTTATTGTATAACGTTGTAATTTTGTTTCTTTCTAAATCATAGTATTGCAGAACTAAGTAGAAAAACATAATCTAAGCAGTTAAATGCGACAAATTATGTTAGCAAACCAGGGTACCTGATCTTGCTACACAAATCACATTTAGCACACAATTTAGTACAATTGTTTATTACAGAAGTCATTTGGTTATGAAACAGGAAACTGAGAACACATACTATCAATCAGATCGAGTACCATGGAAATTTGTACTGCTTAACTGTAGCAGATGAAAGTCCCACAGTGTATGTTTTCAATTATTATAAATGAGAATTATCCACCACGTTTGGATGGTTCTGCTTGTTTACTGATCTTTTAATACTCCTCCCCTTCGCCTTCACCCTCGCCCTCGACCGAGTCGACGCCCACCTCCTCGTAATCCTTCTCCAGGGCCGCCAGATCCTCGCGGGCCTCCGAGAACTCTCCCTCCTCCATACCCTCGCCCACGTACCAGTGGACAAAGGCCCGCTTTGCGTACATCAAGTCGAACTTGTGGTCAAGACGCGCCCAGGCTTCGGCGATGACGGTGGTGTTGCTCAACATGCACACAAAGTGGCCGCCGGGTACGACGGTCGGGGGCTGGTAGTTGATGCCCACCTTTAAACCGGTCGGGCACCAGTCGACGAACTGGATGGTGCGCTTGGTCTTGATGGTGGCGATGGCGGCGTTAACGTCCTTGGGCACGATGTCACCTCGGTATAGCATGCAGCATGTAATTGCCGTGGCGCGGGTCGCACTTGACCAGCTGGTAGGGCGGCTCGAAGCAGGCGTTGGTGATCTCGGCGACGGACAACTGTTCGTGGTAGGCCTTCTCGGGCGGAGATGACGGGTGCGTAGGTGGCGAGGGGAAAGTGAATCCTGGGATACGGCACCAAGTTGGTCTGAAACTCCGTCAGATCGACGTTCAGGGCGCCGGCGAAGCGGAGAGAGGCGGTGATGGAACTGACGATCTGACTTATCAGTCGGATCAGGTTTGTGTACGTCGGGCGCTCAATGTCGAGGTTACGGCGACAGATATGGTAGATCGCCTCGTTGTCGACCATGAAGGCGCAGTCGGAGTGCTCCAGCGTGATGTGGGTGGTCAGGATGGAGTTGTACGGCTCTACCACAGCGGTGGCGATCTGTGGTGCTGGGTACACGGCGAACTCCAGCTTGGATTTCTTGCCGTAGTCGACGCTCAACCTCTCCATGAGCAGGGAAGTGAAGCCGGAGCCGGTGCCCCCGCCGAAGCTGTGGAAGATGAGAAAGCCCTGGAGACCGGTACATTGGTCGGCGAGTTTACGGATACGGTCGATGACGAGATCCACTATCTCCTTACCGATAGTATAGTGGCCGCGGGCGTAGTTGTTGGCCGCGTCCTCCTTGCCCGTGATCAGCTGCTCCGGGTGGAACAGTTGGCGGTACGTGTCCGTGCGCACCTCATCTGGAATAACAGATTTGTTTTTAGCAAATGGACTATATATGTTGCGTCTACCATAATGTATTTCAATAAGATATTGTAACCGCGATACGAAATGAAATTAGCAGAGGCATTTGACCGTAACATGATCAAGGGCGCGAAAAAGACAAAGGTCATGTTAACGGCAGCAGAAGTGTGTTCCAATTGATTACATGTATCGAGTGTCAAAGTAGTGAAGCAATCCATCCATTTAATATTAGAGGTATACGATGAAGAAACTTGTAAACACTTTATGACGTAAAATGTTTTAAACTTTGACGTGAAAATGGCTAAATGTTTCCACGACCATATGAAGTCAAAAAGGTAAAAGTCATGTTAGTTGGGCATAAGCGTGTTCCAAATGCTGACATGTATCACGTGTGCAAATATTGAAGCAATTTAAGCCTGTACATGTTAACCAATTAGTATGTCACGTGCAGCTTCAGTAGTCTTATCAAGTAGGTGTACTCTCAAAACAGTTACAGAACTCACACTGTTGGCAGTTCTGTAAACTGTCTACAATGAACACCTTCCGACGACGGTTGGTTCCAGGTCGACGAACACCGCCCTGGGCACGTGCTTGCCGGCCCCGGTCTCGCTGAAGAAGGTGTTGAAGGAATCGTCACCCCCACCCACCGTCTTGTCGCTGGGCATTTGGCCGTCCGGCTGGATCCTGTGCTCCAGGCAGTACAACTCCCAGCATGCATTGCCGATCTGGACCCCGGCTTGGCCGACATGGATGGAGATACATTCACGCTGGTGGGAAAGAACGGCGTAGATTAGGAAACACCAAATTAAAGGCACGTTTTTTTTCAATACGGTAGAGATGCCTATGTACATGATGTATGTGAGACTATTCTGACAACATGCCTGTAAGTACGAGACTATACGGCTGCCATGATGTGCACATGTTTTACCACTTGTATATGCGTGTAACCGTAAGCGTTATGTCCTGTTCCTTAATATGTTTCGGCAGGACAGTGTTTGGTAATTAATATTAGTTTTGGCCGGCTGAAGATGTGGGACCATATCAAAACCATGATGTGTACATGGTTTACCCATTGTAGATGTGGGGCCATATCGACACCATTATGTGTACATGTTTTACCACTTGTAGATGTGGGACCATATTGACACCATGATGTGCAAATGTTTTACCCCTTGTAAATGTGGCACCATATCGACACCATTAGTGTACATGGTTTATCCCTTGTATATGTGGGACCATATCGACACCATTATGTGTACATAGTTTACCCCTTGTAGATGTGGGACCATGTCGACACCATGATGTGTACATGTTTACCCCTTGTAGATGTGGGACCATGTCGACACCATTATGTGTACATGTTTTACCCCTTGTAGATGTGGGACCATGTCGACACCATGATGTGTACATGTTTACCCCTTGTAGATGTGGGGCCATGTCGACACCATGATGTGCACATGTTTACCCCTTGTAGATGTGGGACCATGTCGACACCATGATGTGTACATGTTTACCCCTTGTAGATGTGGGACCATGTCGACGCCATGATGTGTACATGTTTACCCCTTGTAGATGTGGGACCATATCGACACCATGATGTGTACGTGTTTTACATGCCCGCATGAGTGTGGGACACATAATGGGACAACGAATTAATATTTGGATGATGACCAATAAGCATACGAAGTTTCAAGTAAATCTGATAAAGTAGGTATGTGAAATCTGTTAACGCAAATGTGGGCAAAGACTTTAACCCCAAACAAACTTCTAAGTCATTTGACCTCGACCTTGCGGCACAGGGGCCGCATGAGTGGGACACAGACTTAATATATGGATGATGCACAATAAGCAAACGAAGTGTCAAGCAAATGTGATTTATAGTTACAGATAGTAGGTTTGTGAAAGGTTTAACGCCAATTTGAAATCAAATTTAACGCAACCTTGACTTTGGGCTCAGGGGCAGCAGGAGTGGGATAAAGCATGAATATATGGATGATTACTAGTATGCATATGAAGATTCAAGTATATATGACTTAGGATTGCAGATATATACGTTTAAAAAGGAACGCAGATTTAAGACACATGACAGCACTAGTTCACGGTCACACTTATGTTGTACAGCTACATTGTCCATATATATGGCTGTGACTGGAGAAATTGGGCTTAAAGGATATGTGACCAGTGCAGCTCGGGATGAAATAACACAGAGCCTGAGACCGATATCTATCTACATTGCTTGTTAGAAGCATAACGGGTGTTTTATTGATGTAATGGCCAACAGGGCAGATCATTATCAGACTGTGCGGATGCACAGGCTGATCTGGAACTACACTGGTTATGAAAACCCATAAGACCTATATCGCCAGTCCAAGCCACGTGTAGTAGTGTAGATTGTCATTCTGTGCAAGTTGTACGTATTATGTTAATAGGTCACATATTGATTTTTTCATAAATTGAAATTTCGACTGAGCGCTAGAGCTAGTGCTAACTGACTTATTGTTTACCCAGCCCAGTCGCGAAGCTCCGCCCCTAATCGTGATTTCGAATCGCTATACTAGTAGGTGATTGGCGGTGTGACACGAAGTGCGTGCGTGTATGGGCGGTAATATGCTTGGAGTCTCGTAATGACAATACAATAAAATCCGTTCTAAATATAGCGCAGAACATTTAATGATTAGCTTAATAGATATTGGCGAACGCGTCGCAATATGCGACTAATTGAGACGAAATGTTGTTCTCTCATTGGTCGAGAAACTAGGATAAACAATAAATAAGCCTAAATATATATTAAAAGGTACCAGTGCAGACGGTGTTCTGTTATAGGGTACCAGGTGCAGGCGGTGTTCTGTTATAGGGTACCAGGTGCAGGCGGTGTTCTGTTATAGGGTACCAGGTGCAGGCGGTGTTCTGTTATAGGGTACCAGGTGCAGGCGGTGTTCTGTTATAGGGTACCAGGTGCAGGCGGTGTTCTGTTATAGGGTGTATAGAGAATAGTAGGTTAGTGCCGTGAACGGGAAAAATATCAGGCAAGGCTTAGGAAACGAGATGGGCCAGGCTCTGCCGAGCACACACCGTTTCCGTGCCGCGCCAGATAGTTTTCCCATTCACGGCACTAACATGCTAACCTATTATTCTATTTATCCAGTCAACACCTACTAATAGCTTTAAAATGAAAAAAATAACCCCAGCCGCAACCTCAAAATCGGTGAATCGACTATTATGACAACCGCACATATTCATACGCAGTGATTAGGTCGTATCGACAGGATATCAACAAGTTTCACGGCACCGTGTTTCACGGCACAAACGCACTATGTTGTCAGGATAAAATCGCTTTCTGGTATATACAAAACTGAACGTGTAAAGATATATATTCCATACCGATTAAAGAACACTCAAAGATCCAGATAAGCTGCGTATTTGCGTAAATACCCAATTAAATTTGCCAAAAGCCCAATTGAAATCAAAAGTAGCGAGTATCAAAAAGCAATAAAAAATGTTGTGGTACCATTATCATGCTGCAGAGAAAACAATAGTCAGACCACAAATATAGCATTTTTTTTTTTTTTCAATGAAAACACATCTTGGTATTTCATTAGAATTGTCTCCAAGAAGACAAGTATAATGAAATGCCAAGACAGGTTTCCATTTCGAAGCAAACTCTTCAATAATTTCTGTCATTTGATGTGTAAACAGTAATGTGATTTTATTTTATGCAATTCAAATTTTGAAATACCCAATTGCTTCAGAACTGATGGGAGTGAAAATACTCAATTACTAATTCCTTATCTGGAGCGCTGGAAAACTTAAGAAAATTGTCCATACAGATTAAACAAACAGATAGCAAAACGAAACAAGTTTTAGAAAGGTTATCGAATCATTCAAATTTCGCGCTTATCGTCACGTGGTCAAGACAGAGACTGGTATCTGGGTGTGGATTATGCAAAGTCATAAAACGACCTGTGGCTGTGACTGGAGAAATTGGGCTTATGGCTTTTGTGATATGTAGACCCAGATCCGCAAAGTCTGATCAGGATCTGCACTATTTGGCATTCCATCCATGAATCACCAGCCATGCTTCTAACCAGCAATATAGATAGCTGGACATTTGATCAAGCAGAATCCTAGCTTAGAACATCTCGGCTCTACAGATGTGTTTTACTATTTCATCTGTCTTTTATATTTTCTGTATCCGTGAGAGCCGAGACGTTTATAATGTAATATTTAGTTACAATAAAAGCCGTACATGTCCTGGCGTTTTGCTACACAGTCTGACGAGTGAGAAGTTTAACACTTCACAGTAGTGTTAAACACATTCATCATGTTCATAGACCAATACTACACATGCAGGTATATCTAGTTTTACATCGGTTATCCTTTTATTCCCATTTGTGTAGCAAAACACCAGGACAAATTGGGCTTTTATTGTGACTAAATTTTAAACTATAAGGGTCTCGGCTCTCAAAGACAGAAATTATAAAAGACAGATGAAATAGTAAAACACAATCCGTAGAGCTCAAATTTGCTAAGCTACAATACAGTTAACCCGAAAATGATAGTTTGAAAGTGGAATGAATGAACGTTCAACATCACGGATATAGAATTACATACGTCATGTATTCACAAATGTAATGTGAACTAGACATTATGTTTTTGAAACAAGGATATGCGTCATGGCATACTGCACTTTAGTTCTAAGCACATTACATTACATTGCATTACATAAGAGTTATGACGGGAGTAGTATTTCCAAATGTGCGTTTGAAGCGTTCGTTCATTGTTTACTTTCTACTTCGTGGACAGTGACCCAATAATTTGCGTGAGAGCTGAGACCCTTATAGAGTAAAATTTAGTCACATAACAGCCCATTTTGTCCTGTCGTTTTGCTACACTAGGCGAATAGTATTAGACATAAAATCGCCAAAGATCGGAAAAAAATAAGCCAAAGCTGAATTTTTCAGTATAGGTCTGGAATATCATTAGGAGAAATATATCAAAACTCCCCATGAATCCCACTGGAGCTTAATCCAGAATTCAAGATAGCGTCCAAGATGGCTGCCATACATTTATTAAACACATAAAGGTGACATTAACGAACATATTCACACATAGGGTGGCAGCACTATATCATTTCACAATGCATAACTTTAACCTTGTAAATAAGTACGAGTCTATTGACCTTTCAATATCCAAGATGGCTGCCAAGAATACCAACAAAATATGTAAAAAATACATTTTCTTCACAACATATATGAATTGATTTTTAATTGTCTTATATGCATATAAGACAATTAAAAATCAATTCATATATGTTGTGAAGAAAATGTATTTTTTACATATTTTGTCATGCGTTATATGCACTAGTATTAAAGCCGCCAAACCTTGAAAACGTTGTCCGATATGCATTTTAAATATTATTTAGATTTAATGTGTATAATAGCAAAAAGTTCGTCGGCAGCAAAACGTGGAACAGACAGTAGGGACGCTGCTTTGTTCTACATACGACCCACGTCCGACCGCCCAAGGTCAAGGTCACTGAGGACTTAGAGATATTAACACCTAATTAGGAGATA
>CM055275.1:10513974-10746682 GCA_029237695.1 Conchocele bisecta | reverse complement strand
TAATTAGGAGATACTAACTCCTAGATAACATCTCCTAATTAGGAGTTAATATCTCCTAATTAGGGCTTAGTATATCCAGTATCTCTTAATTAGGAGTTATTATAGCATTGGCATTATATTTTAGCATTGGCACCAGGACGCTTCCATACCATCGGCATGTTTAAATATCATAACACGAAACCAATGTACTTTAATTAAAGGTACATACCCACTCAGGAGGCACAAAATGTCCTTCATAGGAATTAAATAAGTGTATAATTGTGTCACTATTCAACCAGTTCTAAAGATTACGAGTGATCGCTATCCAGATATAATCAATTACACGAAACCAATGTACTTTAATAAAGGTACCTACCCATCAGGAGGCACAAATGTCTTATAGGGAATTAAATAAGTGTATAATTGTGTCACTATTCAACCAGTTCTAAAGATTACGAGTGATCGCTATCCAGATATAATCAATTAGTAATATTTATTTTACTGATAGTGACTGGCAGTGGTATCAATGCTATTTTCATATGCAAATGAGGCATGCTATTTTTTAATTATTTATACTAATTAAATGCGTCACCTGAACATTTTTTTTCCACAGATTATAAAGTATGATAAGCAAGAAATGCGTCTGTCGAACGCGGATGCCACCTGCAGCATATTTGAGAAACTGTGACAAAGTGGTCAACCGAAAAGTGTGACGGACGGACAGACGGACAGACGGATGGACGGACTGACAGACGGACAGACGGACAGACGGACGGTCCAAACACTATATGCCACCAATTTCTTCGAAACCCGGTGGCATAAAAATCACATCAAAAACTAAATACAAAGAATAAATAGTAATGTCCGTTAACATTTTAAGAAAACACGGTTATCGCCCCTGACATCAGTGTGAAATCTACGTCTGATATCAAATGTATAATAATACCAATCCATACGTGGGGTAATGGTGAAAGAAAGTTTATTTTGCCAGAAAATGTCTCAGATGATGTCTTCGATATAAACAACAGTTTGTGCCTACTGAGTGGGCATGTACCTTTAATACTGAGTGGGCATGTACCTTTAATACTGAGTGGGTATGTACCTTTAATACTGAGTGGGCATGTACATTTAATACTGAGTGGGCATGTACCTTTAATACTGAGTGGGCATGTACCTTTAATACTGAGTGGGCATGTACCTGTAATACTGAGTGGGCATGTACCTGTAATACTGAGTGGGCATGTACATTTAATACTGAGTGGGCATGTACCTTTAATACTGAGTGGGCATGTACATTTAATACTGAGTGGGCATGTACCTGTAATACTAAGTGGGCATATACCTTTAATACTGAGTGGGCATGTACCTTTAATACTGAGTGGGCATGTACATTTAATACTGAGTGGGCATGTACCTTTAATACTGAGTGGGCATGTACCTTTAATACTGAGTGGGCATGTACATTTAATACTGAGTGGGCATGTACCTTTAATACTGAGTGGGCATGTACCTGTAATACTGAGTGGGCATGTACCTGTAATACTGAGTGGACATGTACCTGTAATACTGAGTGGGCATGTACATTTAATACTGAGTGGGCAAGTACCTTTAATACTGAGTGGGCATGTACCTTTAATACTGAGTGGGCATGTACATTTAATACTGAGTGGGCATGTACATTTAATACTGAGTGGGCATGTGCCTTTAATACTGAGTGGGCATGTACCTGTAATACTGAGTGGGCATGTACATTTAATACTGAGTGGGCATGTACCTTTAATACTGAGTGGGCATGTACCTGTAATACTGAGTGGGCATGTAATACTGAGTGGGCATGTACCTGTAATACTGAGTGGGCATGTACCTTTAATACTGAGTGGGCATGTACCTGTAATACTGAGTGGGCATGTACCTGTAATACTGAGTGGGCATGTACCTTTAATACTTATAATTATTTCCGCATTTTAGGCACATGAGTCACATTACTAGAACTTTCCAATCGAAAGCGCCCGATAGCGCCATGCTTGAAATAACTCAATGAAATGGTGGCTTATAACCGGCATGTACAGCCTAGACACTTAGCTCATATGCGTAGTCTAACTAGAGTCAACTCCAATTGTCCGTAAATCCGTGAAACTCAGTTTCAACCTCAGGCGAAAATTGTAGACCATTTCAAACTCAGTCGATATCGCAGAACAAACTTGGTATACACTGTTTTTTTGCCACTCTGTCAACACGACGATAACGTTTTTCAAACAGCAGTGTAGCCATGTGCGTTGTACAGAGAAAACATGGCTTATTTGAACGACGACCAGCGGAGCTCCTGATCACTCAGGCAGCGCGAACGCGCAGTCTGATCAGGGGCTACACTGTTCGTAATTTACAATACACCACACTCATGTATATCAATATAATGAACAGTTCACCCGCTCACCCGCACGACTTTACAGACTGTCGTTAAAACAGCATAAAGCCGGTTTCGATGTGACGGCTCGAGTGTATATAAGGAAATTAAGCGGGCGATCTGCCTACCAGTCCGGCAATTTCTCACTGTGACTGTTCATGTCAGTTGTGAGTTTTCGTGTCCGCTTGAAGTTCAACCGACGCTGTGAACTACCGTCATTATGGTAAGTTTATATATCACGTTTCTTTGTTTTCAATATACCGTCGATGTGATAGCAAGGGAGGCATATTGCGTTGCTCTCGAGGTTCCGTACGTCCTTCCGTGTACATTTACGTCGTAAACTACGTAAGAGGTTTTCAAATGACTGAAATGTGTGTAAATTGAAACTTCTTTTTTTACACACAAACTCTAGTTAAACTGGAGTTCAATTTTATCCCGTCAACACAGTGCGTATGTGCCGTGAAAGACGGTGCCGTGAAACATTTTTGATATCCTGTCGATACAATTTAGAGATGCGGCTGGGGTTATTTTTTTGCATTTTAAAGCTATTTGTAATGATGACGGGATAAATAGAATAGTAGGTTAGTGCCGTGAATGGGAAAAATATCTGGCGCGGCACAGAAACGGGATGTGCTCGGCAGAGCCTCGCCCATCCCGTTTCCTGAGCCTTGCCAGATATTTTTCCCCTTTCACGGCACTAACCTACTATTAGTTTTCCCATTCACGGCACTAACCTACTATTCTCTATCTATTTTCCTTATTTCTCAACCAAAGTATATGTTGTGACCACTCATTTGAACCGTCTCGGCGAGACGGTTCAAATGAGTGGTCACAACATATACTTCTGATGAGAAATAAAGAAATTATTGAGCCTTGCCAGATATTTGTTCCCATTCACGGCACTAACCTACTATTCTCTATACATGTAACAGCACTTTTTCCGCTTTGTAGGCCTCCGGTTGCACTAGCAACACCACGATACACAGTAAACATGTGCGTAATAGCATTTACACTTCTCGCACTAAAATATAGAAACATGCAGGGCGTAGACGTTCATACTTCATTCTACAATATGACACTAAACTATTACCATAAACATACCTAATAGTGTGTATTAGCAAATTATTGGGTCACTGTCCACGAAGTAGAAAGTAAACAATGAACGAACGCTTCAAACGCACATTTGGAAATACTACTCCCGTCATAACTCTTATGTAATGCAGTGTAATGTAATGTGCTTAGAACTAAAGTGCAGTATGCCATGACGCATATCCATGTTTCAAAAACATAATGTCTAGTTCACATTACATTTGTGAATACATGACGTATGTAATTCTATATCCGTGATGTTGAACGTTCATTCATTCCACTTTCAAACTGTCATTTTCGGGTTAACTGTATTGTAGCTTCGCAAATTTCAGCTCTTCGGTTGTGTTTTACTATTTCATGTGTCTTTTATAATTTCTGTCTTTGAGAGCCGAGACCCTTATAGTTTAAAATTTAGTTACAATAAAAGCCCAATTTGTCCTGATGTTTTGCTACACAAATGGGAATAAAAGGATAACCGATGTAAAACTAGGTATACCTGCATGTGTAGTATTGGTCTATGAATGTGTTTAACACTACTGTGAAGTGTTAAACTTCTCACTCGTTGAGCTTTTATCATGTTTATTTTTATCTGAATATTACATTATAAGAGTCTCGGCTCTCACGGATACAGAAAATATAAAAGACAGATGAAATAGTAAAACACATCCGTAGAGCTGAGATTTTCTAAGCTATCTATATTGGCTGTTAGAAGCATGGCAGGTGACTCATGGATGGAATGTCAAACAGTGCAGATTCTGGATCTGCGGATCTGGATCTACATTGATCACAAAAGCCATACGCCCAATTTCTCCAGTCACAGCCACAAATACGGTCCTTTTGTTATGACTTTGCGTACAAATTCACACCTGCTCAGATAATTTCGGATCTTGATTAAGAGTATTAAGGTTGAGATCGGAAAATGACCAAAATATCATTAGTAATAACATATCAAAACTTCCCATGAATCCCATTGGAGCTTAATCCTGGAATCAACAGGGCGTCCAAAATGGCCGCCAAAATGACAAAAGTCATAACTAGTGCAAAATCAACTAAAGCAATCGGGAAGAAAATGTGCCGAAACATACCGAATATAACTAACGAATCATAATAATCCAAATTGTGAATTGTAATACAATCAAAATGGCGTCCAAGATGGCCGCAAACATCTCTTAACTCTCGAAACTGAACAAACATGTGGAACATTTAAAATGACTATATTCGAATGAAATATTTGAGTTATTAGGAGACATTCGAACTATACAATAGATTGAATACATATTTTGTATGTTATATAAAATGATATTCAAGATGGTCGCAAATTACAAGAAATGTCGGAAATGAAGCAAATTTGAAATAAAATGAACATTTACCTTAATTACTATTTTAATTTGTTATATGGGTCAATTGAAGACATTTGAACTACGCAGTGCATTTAATGCATGCTTTATTTATTAAATTATGCAAAATGATATTCAAGATGGCCACCAAATTTTGAGAAATATCGCAAAATAACTTGCATCTATATGCGGCAAATCCACAGGGAAATGAAAAATAAAACAAAAACTTTATTGCTATGTATGCTTGAAACATGTCTCAAATTGGCAGATTTAGTTCAATTATGTTTGTAACCACATAACTAATTGGAATAACCTGCTAAATTAGCAAACTTATCAGTAACTTTTAAACAAATCACCAGTGGCATTCATCACGAAGCACCACATTGAAATTATCGATCATAAGTACCATTAATCTATATCGGTAGTTTAACACCAACATGATGGTATCAATAACTATATTAACTGTAAATAATTCATTTTCAAATCGATGTGTTTGTGGAAGATGGTAGGCATAATAGTAAAATGTTCAAACGTGAGGTGATAGCAGCAGCTATGTTATAGTATCAGTTGGTAGTACCATTCGGAAAAACATGATTGGTCGATCGAGTTTCAAGTATCCATTTAATTTACAATACTGCACTCATTATGACCATATTTACCGAATCAACAATAACTTAATGTACATATATACATGTACATGCAAGATTCATATTCTAATTTGTGTGGTATGTTATTTTTTGACATCTGCAGGAACTGGTATAACATTCATACCACACCATATTATTCCCATGCATAACTTTCATGTAACCATATAAAATGATCGATATGTATATCCCTTGTCTAGATCGATGATTGAATCGATTCGATTCATACTGTTTTTTATTGGCAATATACTATGTCGTATACATGTATCCGATGAGACATGTTTCAACTCGTTCTGGTGTGCATAAATATGACTTTACGCTACACCGAAGAGAAAGAAAGTATAACAATTATGTAACATTAAACTCGGGTTTTGGACCGCTAGAATGCTAGATAGATATATGATTAATTTGGTTCAACGGGCTGTCAACAGCTATGGTCATTTCAGGCACCAATCCACTGGGGGGGGGGGGATAAATCCCGTATTTCATCTGTAAATAGCAATCCCGAAATCAGAACTGAATATTTGCATCACGAAAATATATATCCCGTCAACACAGTGCGTACGTGCTGTGAAACACGGTGCCGTGAAACATTTTTGATATCCAGTCAATACTATTTTTGCATTTTACAGCCATTTGTAGGTGTTGACGGGATAAATAGAATAGTAGGTTAGTGCAGAGCCTCGTCCATCCCGTTTCCTGAGCCTTGCCAGATATGTTTTCCCATTCACGGCACTAACCTACTATTCTCTATATTCAGCCCTCAACTTACAGTATCCGGACTTGTGCCAGGTCCTCAATGATCACTTAAGTCCCAGCTCCTAAACGTAATCGGAGTGCACTAATCTTACTACACATACAATTGGGATAACCGGCTTCAACACTTACGTACAAGAAAGCCGAATTGTCAGTGAGGGGTAAACAAGGATATAGAGAATACCAGGCTAGTGTCTTTTGATATCAAGTTTATCAGGCAAGGCTAGGAAACGCGTAGGAATTCCGAGGCTTGCCGAGGAATTCCTACCGTTTCCGAGCCGAGACTGATAAACTTGATAAAAAAATACACTAGTCTGGTATTCTATTTATCAGTTAACGTTTTATGCTCGAAAATTACCACAGATGACGTCGTTATCTATGGACAAAACGAGAACTTGTTTACGTTGCGTCCTTACACTGACGTCATTCGGTAACGTCACGTGACGTCAACCGACCAATGGAACGTCAGTTTTCACTTTGTTGTAACCCGGATGCTGATATCAGGTCAATGCCTGATACAACAATATGTTATCAGTCAGTACGTATTCGGTCAATACAGGGCAGGTTACCTGATAAATCACGATTCTGGTAAGGATGACCCGCACCGCAAACAGCTGGTCAGGTAGTGTAAACATGTTCCCACGAACAAGGAGACTCTTTAAACGTCGGTTGTCAACAGCAAACTTCAAGGGAATAAAACCTGGGCAGTGTCCCATACTTCCATATACATGCAAGATGATTCTACAAAGTGTGTACTTATTACACATAATATATAACTTGCACCATTGTAAAAAATGAATATCCCTGGTAACCACCTGAAACGGTCATGCGATCTAACCTTTGATTAGTAACATATGTTATGTATTATAATTTATCTCTATATCTTACAAGATAAGATCTGACAATATCATAATATAAACAATTCAAAGTAAGCATAGATGCATACAAATATCAAGGTGCATGATCACGTGGTTAGAACAACAACGTCGCCCACTACAAAGTAAGTATTATTTGATATTTTCCTTAATATGCAACGGATTTTGATGAAATATAGTGCAGCAAACGCGTCTTCATGAGCTGAATTTGGTGGTCTAAGACGTTTGGCACAGACTTATGTCAATTATGGAAATCGATTCTTCGCAAAAACACAGAAATTTGGGCGAAAATACAGAGCCCACCAAATGCAGCTTAACAAGACACGTTTGATGCGCTATATTTCATGAATATCCGTTACGTAATAAGGACACTATACAATAATACGCACTTTGAATCGGTACTTGTTGTTGTTATTAGTACCACGTGATCATACACCTTGAAGATAGGCTGGCATGCAAAACTACACATGTTTCCTCACAAATAATTATTTATTTCATATGAAATGTATAGGTTATGTCTACAATGTACTCGTATATAAATGTAATTATTGTGACGGGAAGATACTTCTGAAATAGTATACACAGTTTGTTACTGATCAATATATTATACAAATTAGCATGTTTTGTCAGTCATATTCGAGGCCACATTTAATTACATGGATATTATACTGAGCAAAACTAGAAACGTCCCTCCATGTTTAAGGAAAGATTCATCAAAAACCAAAAGGGTTACTTTTAAAAATCAAAATGGAAAAACAAGTTCATTCATTTCTGTATCAAAGCCAATAAATTGCATTTGGATATCTTGTTAAATATTCGAGAGATAACCGGCCAAGGGCGGTAGGGGTCAAAATCAAAAATCACAAAAACTCAGAAATGTGTTACTTAATGTTTAGAGATGCAATTTCAATAAGTAATGTGGCAAATTCAGTAAATAAATCGTTAGTACCGAGTGTGGCCACCATTTGCATGAATGCATGCAATGATCCTACGCCGCATCGACGTGACGTAACGCAATACCAGTGCGTTGGGCAAATTCCTCCATTCCCGTTGTAACGCCCGTGTAAGATCGCGAACATTGTCAATCTGATGGTTAGCTCGTGCTTTGCGGCCCAGCTCATCCCATATGTGCTTCAATGGGATTGAGATCCGGGGAGACCGCGGGCCATGGCATGACGTCGACGTTGTTTTGCTGTAAGTATTGAGTGGTGACCCTGGCTACGTGAGGGCGGGCATTGTCGTGCATCAATGTCACACCAGGACCATGCTGACGGATAAATGGTAAGGCATGTGCATTTAGCACATCTGCAACATAACGTTGTGCATTGATGTTGCCCTGTGCAACAACCAAATCTGTCTTCCGGTTTCCCATGATCCCACCCCAGGACCATTACGCTCCCTCCCCCAAACCTGTTCTTCTCAACAATGCAACAATCGGTGAATCTTTCATTTTTACGCCTGTATACCCGTAATCTTCCGTCAGCATGACTAACTGTGAACCGAGATTCATCGGTGAACAAAACTCGGTTCCAGTCAGCCCTTCTCCAGTTCAGATGACGTCGCGCCCATAACAGTCTGGCAGCACGGTGACGTTGGGTCATTATCTGACCAGTGTACGGGCGGCGTGCCCGGATTGGTTGGGCGTTACGACGTAACCGGTTGCGAATGGTCTGCCCTGAGACACCGTATCGCCTAGCAGTGACTGACTGCCAATCGACGTTGACGTAAGTGCGTCAACGTAATGTAACGATCGGCTCTAGCCGTCGTTACACGAGGCCTACCAGGTCGCTGCCGGTCGTGAACAGCCCCAGTCTGCTGGTACCGGGCTGCAAGACGATCAATCGTCTTCCGACAGCAACCAAACCGAGGCGCGACCGCCCTGGCGGCCATCCCACCCGCAAGCATCCCAATTGCCTGATTTCGCTCGTTTTCGGAAAGCCGTGGCATATCGAAAACAGTGAAAAATTAAAAACGTTTTTTAATTTTCCGAATAGCCCCTATGGCATGAATGGTATGACATGAACTGAATCACCTTATCGATGACAAGTATAGCGTGCACGTGCAAAAAGTGGAAATCAACGTTCCGGTCACTGGCCGCTATGTAAACCGTGTGTATCGGCTAAACTCTACACGATCGTATTCTGAACATGCCACGGTTTAAAATACATGTACTTTGAACATGTGGTACATACATAGACAGAGCTACACCGGCTATAAAACAGGGACGTTTCTAGTTTTGTTGAGTATACATACTGTATTGTAATATGCTTTATTTTATCAAATGTATAGTTGATGTGAATTAATTTCAGAAGATAGACACATGCTAAAGTAACTGCTTGTCGATCCCATCGTGGAAAGCGAGACATCATGGGAGAGTCCATCCGAAATGTTCATCACTTATATCTCTCCAATAATAATCAGATTGTGTTATAACCTTTTTTTCAAAATACCTTATACGTAGTCACGTCGACATGAAACGTCAAAATTAAATTGCGTTAACGGTTTTACTAAATTTGACTTCAACGTTTTAAGTACCATATACATGTATATCTAACCACATAAATACACCCAGATACGATCACTAAATATTGGGACTATCAATACACATTTCGGGATAGCAACAGCCTAGGCGGGCTAAACATGCGGGCTGCGGCCTTCTGTATGCATATCGGATAACGTTTTCACGGTTTGGCGGCCATCTTGGACGCCATATTATTTCAAATATAATACAATTGAAGCTTTAATAATAGTGCATATAAGACAATTAAAAATCAATTCATATATGTTGTGAAGAAAATGTATTTTTTACATATTTTGTTGGCATTCTTGTCAGCCATCTTGGATATTTGAAAGGTTAATAGACTCGTACTTATTTACAAGGTTAAAGTTATGCATTGTGCAATGATATGCTGCCACCCTATGTGTGAATATGTTCATTAATGTCACCTTTATGTGTTTAATATATTTATGGCAGCCATCTTGGATGCCATCTTGAATTCTGGATTAAGCTCTCGTGGGTCTCAGCTCTCACGGATACAGAAAATATAAAAGACAGATGAAATAGTAAAAAACATCCGTAGAGCTGAGATGTTCTAAGCTAAGATTCTGCCAGATCAAATGTCCAGCTATCTATATTGCTTATTAGAAGCATGGCTGGTGATTCATGGATGGAATGCCAAACAGTGCAGATCCTGATCACACTTTGCGGATCTGGATCTACATATCACAAAAGCCATAAGCCCAATTTCTCCAGTCACAGCCACAGGTCGTTTTATGACTTTGCATAATCCACACCCAGATGCCAACGATAAGCGTGACATTTGAATGATTCGATAACCTTTCTAAAACTTGGTTTTGTTATCTGTTTAATCTGTATGGACAATTTTCTTAAGTGTTCCAGGGCTCCAGATAAGGAATTAGTAATCGAGTATTTTCACTCCCATCAGTTCTGAAGCAATTGGGTATTTCAAAATTTTAATTTCATAAAATAAAATCACTCTACTGTTTACACATCAACAGACAGACATTATTGAATAGTTTGCTTCGAAATGCAAACATGTCTTGGCATTTCATTAGAATTGTCTTCTTGGAGACAATTTTAATGAAATACCAAGATGTGTTTTCATGGAAAATAAGAAACATTTGCTATATTTGTGGTCTGATTATTGTTTTTTTGCAGCATGATAACGGTACCACAACATTTTTTATTGCTGTTTGATACTCGCTACTTCTGATTTCAATTGGGCTTTTGGCAAATTGAATTGGGTGTTTACGCAAATACGCAGCTTATCTAGATCTGAGTGTTCTTTAATCGGTATGGAATATTTATCTTTACCATTGTTTACACGTTCAGTTTTGTATATACCAGAAAGCGATTTTATCCCGTCAACATAGTGTGTATGTGCCGTGAAACACGGTGCCGTGAAACTTGTTGAAATCCTGTCGATACGACCTAATCACTGCGTATGAATATGTGCGGTTGTCATACTAGTCGATTCACCGATTTTTAGGTTGCGGCTGGGGTTATTTTTTTCATTTTAAAGCTATTTGTAGGTGTTGACTTGATACATAGAATAGTAGGTTAGTGTCGTGAATGGGAAACATATCTGGCGCGGCACGGAAACGGTATGTGCTCGGCAGAGCCTCGCCCATCTCGTTTCCTAGACCTTGCCTGATATTTTTTCCATTCACGGCACTAACCTACTATTCTCTATACACCCTATAACAGAACACCGCCTGCACCTGGTACCCTATAACAGAACACCGCCTGCACCTGGTATCCTATAACAGAACACCGCCTGTACCTGGTACCCTATAACAGAACACCGCCTGTACCTGCTACCCTATAACAGAACACCGCCTGCACCTGCTACCCTATAACAGAACACCGCCTGCACCTGGTACCCTATAACAGAACACCGCCTGTACCTGGTATCCTATAACAGAACACCGCCTGTACCTGGTACCCAATTAACAGAACACCGCCTGTACCTGGTACCCTATAACAGAACACCGCCTGTACCTGGTACCCTATAACAGAACACCGCCTGCACCTGGTACCCTATAACAGAACACCGCCTGTACCTGGTACCCTATAACAGAACACCGCCTGCACCTGGTACCTTCTAATATATATATGGCTTATTTATTGTTTATCCTAGTTTCTCGACCAATGAGAGAACAGTATTTCGTCTCAATTAGTTGCATATTGCAACGCGTTCGCCAATATCTATTCAGTTAATCATTAAATGTTCTGCACTATATTTAGAACGGATTTTATTGTATTGTCATTACGAGAGACTCCAAACATATTACCGCCCACACACGCACGCACTTCATGTCACACCGCCAATCACCTACTAGTATAGCGATTCGAAATCACGTTTAGGGGCGGAGCTTCGCGACTGGGCTGGGTAAACAATAAGTCAGTTAGTGCTAGCTCTAGCTCGAAATTTTAATTTATGAAGAAATCAATATGTGAACTATTAAACATACTACTTACAACTTGTGCAGCATGGTAATCTACACCAATACACCTGGCTTGGACTGGCGATCTAGGGCGTATGGGTTTTCACAACCAGTGTAGTTTCAGATCAGCCTGTGCATCCGCACAGTCTGATAAGGATCTGCCCTGTTGGCCATTACATCAATAAAACACCCGTCATACGTCTAACACGCAATCTAGATAGATATCGGTCTACAGCTGTGTTTTTTTATCCCGAGCTACACTGGTCACATATCCTTTAAGCCCAATTTCTCCAGTCACAGCCACATATATCGACAATGTAGCTGTACAACATAAGTGACCGTGAACTAGTGCTGTAATGTGTCCTAAATCTGCGTTAGTTTTTAAACGTATATATCTGCAATCCTAAGTCACATAGAATTGAATCTTCATATGCATACTAGTCATCATCCATATATTCATGCTGTATCCCACTCGTGCTGACCCTGAGCCCAATGTCAAGTTTGCTATAAATTGGTATTCAAATTTGCGTTAAACCTTTTCACATACCTACTATCTGTAACCAAAAGTCACATTTGCTTCACACTTAGTTTGCTTATTGGGCAGCATCCATATAGTAAGTCTGTGTCCCACTCATGCGGCCCCTGTGCCCCAAGGTCGAGGTCAAATGACAAATGAAGTTTGCGTTAAAGTGTTTGCCGACATTTTCGTACAGTTTTAACATACCTACTATCTCAGATTTGCTTGAAACTTCGAATGCTTATTGGTCCTCATCCATATATTTATTCTGTGCCCCATTATGTGTTGCACTCATGCGGGCATGTAAAACATGAACACATAATGGTGTCGATATGGTCCCACATCTCCAAGGGGTAAAATATGTACACATAATGGTGTCGATATGGCCCCACATCAACACGGGGTAAACATGTACACATAATGGTGTCGATATGGTCCCACATCTACAAGAGGTAAAACATGTACACATAATGGTGTTGATATGACCCCATATATACAAGGGGTAAAGCAGTTACACATCATGGTGACGATATGGTCCCACATCTGCAAGGGGTAAACATGTACACATGGTGTTGATATGGCCCCACATCTACAAAGGGTAAACCATGTACACATCATTGTGTCGATATGGCCCCACATCTACAATGGGTAAACCATGTACACATCATGGTGACGATATGGTCCCACATCTGCAAGGGGTAAACATGTACACATCATGGTGTTGATATGGCCCCACATCTACAAAGAGTAAACCATGTACATACACATAATGGTGTCGATATGGCCCCACATATACAAGGGGTAAAATATGTACACATAGTGGTGTCTATATGGCCCCACATATACAAGGGGTAAAACATGTACACATAATGGTGTCGATATGGTCCCACATATCCAAGGGGTAAACCATGTAAACATAATGGTGTCTATATGGTCCCACATCTACAAGGGGTAAAACGTGTACAAATAATGGTGTCGATATGGCCCCACATCTGCAATGGATAAACTATGTACACATCATGGTGTCGATATGGCCCCACATCTACAATGGGTAAACCATGTACACATAATGGCGTCGATATGCTCCCACATTATAAGGGGTAAACCATGTACACATAATGGTGTCGATATGCTCCCACATTATAAGGGGTAAACCATGTACACATAATGGCGTCGATATGCTCCCACATTATAAGGGGTAAACCATGTACACATAATGGTGTCGATATGCTCCCACATCTACAATGTTTAAAACGTTTACACATAGTGGTGTCGATATGGTCCCACATCTACAATTGGTAAACCATGTACACATCATGGTGCCGAAATGGTCCCACATCTTCAGCCAACCGCCAAAACTAATATTAATTATCAAACACTATCCTACCGATGTGAACTATTAAAGAATAGGACATAACGTTACACGCATCTGCATTTGGTAAAACATGTGCACATCATGGCATCCGTATAGTCTCGCATTTACAGGCATGGTATCGGAATAGTCTCGCATACATAGGCACCTCTACCGTATTGCAAAAACGTGCCTTTAATTTGGTGTTTCCTAATCCACGCCGTTCTTTCCCACCAGCGTGAATGTATCTCCATCCATGTCGGCCAAGCCGGCGTCCAGATCGGCAATGCATGCTGGGAGTTGTACTGCCTGGAGCACGGGATCCAGCCGGACGGCCAAATGCCCAGCGACAAGACGGTCGGTGGGGGTGACGATTCCTTCAACACTTTCTTCAGCGAGACCGGGGCCGGCAAGCACGTGCCCAGGGCGGTGTTCGTCGACCTGGAACCAACCGTCGTCGGTAGGTGTTAATTGTAGACAGTTCTGCCAAGTGTGTGTTACATTTACTTGATAAGACTACTGAAGCTGCACGTGACATACAAATTGGTTAACATGTACAGGCTTAAGTTGCTTCAATATTTGACACTTGATACATGTGAGCATATGTAACTCGTAATGCGATTAACATGACCTTTACCTTTTTTACCTTCACATTTTTGCGGAAACACTTGTTTGTACACGTTTCTTCATCATATAACTTTTAATATTGTTCTACGGATTGCTTCAATATTTGCACACCTGATACATGTGAGCATTTGGAGCACACCTATGTCCCATTAACATGACTTTGACCTTTTTGACTTTCACATGGTCGTGGAAACATTTAGCCATTTTTACGTCAAAGTTTAGAAACGTTTTACGTGAAAAAGTTTGTACAAGTTTCTTAATCGTATACCTCTAATATTAAATGGATGGATTGCTTCATACTTTGACACTCGATACATGTAATCAATTGGAACACACTCCTGCTGCCGTCAACATGACCTATATCTTTTGCGCGCACTTGATCATGTTACGGTCAAATGCATCTGCTAATTTCATTTCGTATCGCGGTTACAATATCTTATTGTGTTCAATGCAAATCTGTTATTCCAGATGAGGTGCGCACGGGTACGTACCGCCAACTGTTCCACCCGGAGCAGCTGATCACGGGCAAGGAGGACGCGGCCAACAACTACGCCCGCGGCCACTATACTATCGGCAAGGAGATAGTGGATCTCGTCCTCGACCGCATCCGTAAACTCGCCGACCATGTACCGGTCTCCAGGGCTTCCTCATCTTCCACAGCTTCGGCGGGGGCACCGGCTCCGGCTTCACTTCCCTGCTCATGGAGAGGTTGAGCGTCGACTACGGCAAGAAATCCAAGCTGGAGTTCGCCGTGTACCCAGCGCCACAGATCTCCACCGCTGTGGTAGAGCCGTACAACTCCATCCTGACCACCCACACCACGCTGGAGCACTCCGACTGCGCCTTCATGGTCGACAACGAGGCGATCTACGACATATGTCGCCGTAACCTCGACATTGAGCGCCCAACCTACACCAATCTGAACCGACTGATTAGTCAGATCGTCAGCTCCATCACCGCCTCTCTCCGCTTCGACGGCGCCCTGAACGTCGATCTGACGGAGTTTCAGACCAACTTGGTGCCGTACCCCAGGATTCACTTTCCCCTCGCCACCTACGCGCCCGTTATCTCCGCCGAGAAGGCCTACCACGAACAGTTATCCGTCGCCGAGATCACCAACTCCTGCTTCGAGCCGGCCAACCAGCTTGTGAAGTGCGACCCGCGCCACGGCAAGTACATGGCCTGCTGCATGCTGTACCGAGGTGACGTCGTGCCCAAGGACGTTAACGCCGCCATCGCCACCATCAAGACAAAGCGCACCATTCAGTTCGTCGATTGGTGCCCGACCGGTTTCAAGGTGGGTATTAACTACCAGCCCCCAACCGTCGTACCCGGCGGCGACTTGGCAAAGGTCCAGCGAGCCGTGTGCATGTTGAGCAACACCACTGCCATCGCCGAAGCCTGGGCGCGTCTTGACCACAAGTTCGACTTGATGTACGCAAAGCGGGCCTTTGTCCACTGGTACGTGGGTGAGGGTATGGAGGAGGGAGAGTTCTCAGAGGCCCGCGAGGATCTGGCGGCCCTGGAGAAGGATTACGAGGAGGTGGGCGTCGACTCGGTTGAGGGCGAGGGCGAAGAAGAAGGGGAGGAGTATTAGAAGATCAGTAAACAACCAGAACCATCCAAAGGTGGTGGATAATTCATTTATAATAATTTAAACCATATACACTCTGTGACTTTCATCTGCTGCGGTTAAGCAGTACAAATTATTATGGTACTCGATCAGATTGATAGTATCCGTTCTTAGTTTCCTGTTTCATAACCAAAGGACTTCTGTAATAAACAAGTGTACTACATACATTATGTACTAAATGTGATTTGTGTAGTCAGATCAGGTACCCTGGTTGCTAAAATAATTTGTCACATTTAACTGCTTTGATTATGTTTTTCTACTTATAGCAAAACCAAAGTTACAACGTTATGCAATAAATCAATTTAAAAACAGTTAGTTATATTTCTAGTTTGTCGTTTTGTACATCCTCACCCCCTGATGTACCTCTTATCGTGATGTCTGTCAAAAAATGAAACATTAATTCCTTTAATTGATAATCATTGGCGGACTTCATAGCAGAATAGTGACCAATGGTCCAGGATAAATGGGGCTTATGGAATATACGCAGACTCAATGCTTGTTTGTGTGACTGCTGACATGTCATATTGCCCTGTAACCCAAATGTTCTGTCTGTAACACAGGGCGACTTACACGTCGTCCTGCGTTACAGACACACATTCGGGTTAACTGACCAGTCTTTGGACAGTCTAACTAAACTAATGATCTGCTATGCGAGTACTCTACTACACTGTTACAATTGGTAGCGAGACAAAACATTCGGGTAATTGACCAGTCTTGTAACTAATTAATGATCTCCTATGCAAGCATTCTACTACACATTGTTGAAGTACACTTGCTATGGACATGCCGGATTTGTTATGTCTGGAGAAATGTAGCCCGGCTATATTAGAAGCAGTGCACCTAATCCTTAATGGAATAGCAAACAGAGCAGACAGATACTAATCGGGATTGTTGATGCAAGGCTGATCCGGATCTACACTGGTCGCAAAACACAGTAATCTCATTTCTCCAGTCGCTCACATTTGAGAATGGTAGACTTCGCAATCTGATCTGGGTATACATTATCATATAATGTCCCAGTCCAATTCTTTCAAGAAAAGCCACCATTCGGTGGAATATGGAAACCAACTCCGTCATGTAGTTCGCCCCCTTCTCTGTATGACCTTAGCTGTAGCTGGGACTTTAAACCCATTCACTTTCAGTGACGCCTTCAATTATGGGTTTGAAGGACCCGTTCTATGGTTTAGTTTTAAAGGTACATGCCCACTCAGTAGGAATTAAATAAGTTTATAATTGTATCACTATTCCACCAGTTCTAAAAATTACGAGTGCGCGCTATACAGATATATCATTTAGTAATATTTATTTTACTAATAGTGACTCGCGGTGGTATCGGGCTATTTTCATGCAAATGAGTATGATCATTGTACATCAAAAAATAAATGCAGAGAATAAATAGTAATGTCCGTTAAACTGTTGAGGTAACACGGTTATCGCCCCTGATATCAGTGAACATTTACGTCTGATATAAACTGTATAATATTGCCAATCACTACGTGGGGTAATCATGGTAATTGTAATGAATGTTTAATTTGCCAGAAAATGTCTCAGATTGGTCTTTGAAATAAAGAACAGTTTGTGCCTATTGAGTGGGCATGCACCTTTAAGGACCTGATCATGCTTTGATCCTTTGATTATGTGTGTAATAGCATTGCTAGGAGACCGTTGTCCTGGCTTTTCTATTTACGATTAGCTACATCGAGGTGAATGATCACGTGGTTACAACAACAGAAAGGGCTGAATGTGTTGAAAACGCGCCCATTCCAAAGTAATTATTTTTGATATTGTCCTTAATAGGCAACGGATTTTGTTGAAATATGGCGCAGCAAACGCGTCTTTATGAGTTGCATTTGGTGGTCCCGGGAGCTCAGCACATAATTATTTCGTTTTTGCGAAGAATCGATTTCCGTGTTGGTAAATACGACATAAGTTTGGGCCAACGTACCGAGACCACCAAATGTAGCTCTTGAAGAAGCGTTTGATGCGCCATATTTCATCAAAATCCGTTACATAATAAGGAAAAAGGAAAAGAAAACGTACTTGGAATCGGAGGGCTTCTGGAGGTTTCATTGCTTGTTGTTGTTGTTGTAACCATGTGATAATACACCTTGTATATTATATAGTTCTACTTCGTCCCTTGCCGAAATTGAAAGCACAAACATATATGTGCCATATATGTCCAATATAGGGCACATACAACTGCCATAAAAATGGAGTATGGGAGTTAGTTATAGAAGAGATGTTGGAAAGTTATGTGTAAAACATATATGTATTTCTGTTATATGGGAGTTATATGTCGAATGTAGGGCAGATGTTGGGGAATTGTCTTTTCAAAAGTTCAGACATATAAGTGAGAACTTAGAACTTTCATCAGTAAACTGGGAAAATTACTCGAGTCGGAAAAGACTAAGTCCAAACAGTATGTTTGTTAACAATATATACAAACGAAAAAATGCATTGTTCATTAAGTTAGAGCAAAATGGGTATCAAAATGTTTGGTTTGAGATAAGCTATTCCAATATGTTATTTACATAGAAGTAAAAAATATAATAATTACAAAATATAATCAAAATATATTTTTTTTTAATATGAAATTTGCTAAAATGATTGATTATTGGTGTTTAACAGCCTATCAACAGCTAAGGTCATTTAAGGCCGGGCCAACGGGTTGGACTATCCCGTATTCAACCTGTCCAAAATGAAAAATTCCCAAAATCAGAGTTCAATATTTACATAAACTATATATTCAGCCCTGAAATTAGAATATCCTGACCTGGTGCCATGTTCATGCCACACCAGAGTCACTTAGCTCCAACTTCGAAAGTAATAGGACTAGCTCTAATCTTATTACTTTCTTAATGGGCATAACAGGATTTAGCTCTCCAGTACCAGGGGGCCAAAACGGTACAAGAGGGCCAAATCATGTAGGTCGGCATTCCGGTAAAGATGAACCCCGATCGGTAAATTACCCATCACGTGCTCCCTCCTACCACCCACTGCTAAAATAAATAAGTAGAGGATTTGAACAAAAAACAATTGAAGTTGAGTATTGGTGGTTAACGATTTAGCTGTCAAGAATCGGGGGCCAAAATGTACACGAGGGCCAAACCATGTAGGTCAGCATTCCGTTAAGACCGACTGCTGATCGCTGAATTACCCGTCACATACTCACAACCAGCCAACCACCAAGGCATTTCAAATTAGTTGATAGTACAATCATGTACTCGCACACATACATGCAAACACACATTATATGATTATATTTAGATTTCTAACACCAGCCGAGAGCCGTCTGTTAATCAATGTTCTATGCTTCATAATGAAGATGAAGTAGTGTTCACATGCAGGAGAGACGAGGATCCCGGCTGTAGATTTTCCATGGACATACAGGAAATTCTGTGGAAATTCCATGGACATCATGGAATTTCCACGGAAACTCTGTGGAAACCATGGAATAAATGCGGAAACACTATGCTGGAATATGCTGGACAATGTCCATGGAAAGTATGGACGTCGTCTATGGAAAGTGCAGACATTGTCCATGGAAATACTGGAAAAAGCATGGAAATTCAGTTAAAAGTGAGAAATTTTCGGTGAGCGGAAAAGGAGCGGAACATACCGGAAATCTGAGAACTTAGAAAATGTACAGGAAATCTGAGAACTTAGAAAATTTACTGCAAATGTGAGACTCAGAAAATTTACTGCAAATGCGAGAAATTTTAAAACTTCTGTAATCAAAACACTGATAACTCAAAGTGAAATTATTACATGTTTTCCTATATAGTATAACTCTCAGTAACTAAAATTTTCGCTCAGTCGTACTATTTCCTCAGTCCCTTGGACTTTGAGTAAATAGTGTAGATTTTATTTGTAATCAAAGCATTTTGATGATTTCTCATAATTATGTGGCTGTGACTGGAGAAATTAGGCTTATGACATTTCTGACCAGTGTAGCTCCTGATCCAATAGCACACTCCTGTAGCCTGATAACAATGTGCATTGCTTGTTAAAAGCATGACGGGTGTTTCACTGATGAAATGGCGAACAGTGCAGATTTTGATGAGACTCTGATCTGGATATACACTGGTTGGAAAACCCATAAGCCCCACTTCTCCAGTCACATCCACTTATGATACACTTGTACAGTATTTGAACTCTCAAATAACCTTCCATATTGCATCTCAGTTTTTTGCCTGGGTACTATATTATTTACAGAACACATTTCAATTTTCAATATAAGTTCTGTAAAACACAGATGTTTGAACAGATGGCCATTATTTTGGTGTCATATCGATATGTGGGTGGATTTCGTTGGTTTTGAGTAATTTACAAATAATTGTGTCCAACAACTAATGCTCAAACATTACATATGATAGAATTCGCCAATTAGATTTTTGTCATCTGATTTTTTTTCTTCATTTTTCTAAATATAAAATCATGTTTCAGCAACACAGTAGAATCTACTCAGTTGGAGACAATGTTACTGTGCTGCCAAACATGATCTTAAGAAAAACAAGAATAAAATTCCAAATAATCAGAGGACAATTCTTTGTTGCCAGCACATTACAGACACAATTTGAATACACTTACACATAAAAAACAAGCATAATTAATATACAATACACACAGACTGTGCAAAATACTGACAGACAGGCTGACAGACACATGGACGATTATGCATGCACATATGGGTTGTAGGAAATATTTTGGGTCTGTAGAGAGATAGAGGCAAAAAAATAAGCGCCTGAAATACAGACATACATGTACAACAACAACAACAACCGCGTTTTTCAAAAAAAACATCAGTTATTGGATTTAAAAACGAATTTAATGTAAATTAAAATCAAAACCACAGTAGGGGATTTCATAAACACATAAACTAGACTTCTAGAAATGATTGAGACTTATTGTTATCGTTTAAATCAAATAAGGTAAGGATTTCGAAATTATGAAATAATTAACCAGTAACCGACTGGATCCAGTAAGCAACTTGTGTGATATTGGGCTTCCACTCCCACTGTCTTAGAAATAGTAGAACATTTATTGAAGTTAATATAGGTTAGTTAGGAGTACATAACTCTAATTAAACTGCATTACATAAGAGGTATGATGGGGTAGTCTTTCCAAATGTGTGTTTGAAGCGGTCTTTGTTTACTTTCTACTTCGTGGGGAGTGACCTAAGAATTTTGCTAATACACACTTTATAAGGTAAGTTTATGGTAATATGCCCATAATGATCCCATATCCTTTTTTTTACCGGATATGATATCAAAATGTGACATTGAGTATAGGTGGAAATAATTCCTTCGCTTGCTCGTAAATGATGAATGGTAAATCACTAGGTAGCATATAATATTAAAGTTTATACATTCTTTACATTAACTTGCAGATGTAATTGTACTAAAACTGGTTTTCTGATCTTGGACTAATGGGTTGCTGTGTTATTTAGTCTGTTGTGTACGAGATGTTGGCAGCACCATTAATAATACTGATTTTCAGGAACTATTTTTTAATATTAACTTTTAATATAACTTTTAGGAAATGTACCAATTTCTGGATTTATTTTGGTTGTTTTCAGCATATTCAGGGAGTAATTGAAGTCCAATTCCTGTTAATGAAAGCACTCGCTCTGTTAGTATCGAACATTAACTTTGATTCTGTCCAGTCATGTCAAAGATTTTTATTGTTTCTCGCATAATGGTCTGTTCCACGAACTTTAATTCATACTATTTGTGTAGCTGTAAGAATTGCAAATGTGCTCTGTGTTTCAGGTTCTCTGAAGAATAAATAAAGAAACAGAACGAGTGAGCAGAGCGAACGAGTTGTTTACGCGAGTGTATTATTTGACAATTTCACGATATTGAAAGGTGTACGATGGATTATCCTATTTATTACATTCCCTCCCACTTATTTTGTAAGTTTTTTATTTCAAATGACTAAAATTCATCCTGAATGGCTGTGGTGCCAAAATGTGCGTGTATGTGACGTCATTAAAACAAACAAAACGGTTTACTGTTGTCATCAATGTAGAAAAATACGTTCAGATTTCATAAACAACAACATAAATTAAAGTTTATTCATTACAGTTTGCATAGTGGATCTGAGTACCCAAGAATCACTTGGTTGTGGGATGCAGCAGTTACGTCCTGCAACTAAAAATCACTGTACGCGCGCATCCGGTATGAAAAAATGAGTTCTTCTCGCTACCGTTAGATAACAATAAACAATAAATTATAGGTTTTCTCTAACCGAAAAATCCATGTAATAACACGTTGGGAATGTAATAAATACTTGTAAATACCTTTATTAAAGACGGGCATCAGCTGAGAAAGGGCACTTTATGACATATGCGACCAGAGTAGTTCCAGATCAGCCTGCGCATCCACAGAGTCTGATCAGGGCATACATTGTTCACCATTTCTTCATTTTAGCAGCAGCCATTATTGACTCAAGAAAAAAACTATATGTGTGAAAAAAATATGAATCCAAAAATCGCGTATGTAAGGGATTTTTTTCAGCCGGCGGCCCATATCAGCATTTTCAACATTCATTATGCCACCAGTCTCGAAGATACGGGTGGCATATAGGGTTTGGACCGTCCGTCCGTCATTCTGTCACACGTTTTGCGTTTAGCATTTGCGTCTAGCAAATATGTTTTCCTCGTTTCTTCGTAACAACTTCATACATTTCGACTATATTTGGCAACAGTATTTACCTCAACATCATACATTCTCACATATGTACCCGGCGGCTTCTTACGCCAAAGGTCAAGGTCACAAAATTTCACTTAGTATTTACGTTTAGCAAATATTTTTACCTTGTTTTTTTGTAACCACTTCATACATTTCAACAATATTCGTTTCAATATGCCGCCAGTGACATTCGCGTTCGATAGACTCATTTCTTGTTTATATATATTTTTATATGTGAATACATTTCAGAAAGACGTACATAATGTTGTTGCACTGACGTTAATGTTTCCCGCATATGACCATACAGGAAGGCTACACCTTCAGGATAGGAAGTGCCCCGTGCAGGCACCGGGGCAGGATCAACTGATCCTGAGAATAGTGCTGCAGTAGCCATTGCTTGTCGTAAAAGGCGACTAAAATGGCTTAACGATTGTGTTCATACTTTCCGGAACCCACTATACCGGATTTGGCCCTCATGTACATTTTTGGCTTTCTTGTATGCGAGAGTTGAGTCAGGCTATGCCCCATATATAGAAGTAGGATTAGCGCTAATCCTATTTCTTTTAGGGGATGGGATAAATGATGCTGGTGTGGCGAGGGCCTGGCACCAGATCAGGTTGTTCTAATTTCAGGACTGAATATATATTTTGATTGTAAATATTGAGTTCTGAAGTTGGGATTTACCCCCCTCGGACAGGTGGATACGGCCCCGTTGACCCGTCTGCGTGTAGACTCCATGAGGCTTGTACCTCTATGTCAGAAAAGCGGACGTTAAACCCTATTCACTCACTCACTCAGGATAGGAAGTGCGTTGTAGGTGTCGGCATGCGAAGGGTAACCCAACGATCGGGGTTCGTCCTTACCAGAATGCCGACTTGCATGGTTTGGCCCTCCTGTACAATTTGACTTCCGATACTTGAAAGCTAAATCATGTAATGCCACATTAAGAAATAAGATTGGAGCTAAGTGACTGGTATGGCAAGGACCTGGCACCCGGTCAGGAATGAGGAATATTCTGACTGTAGGGCTGAATATATATTTTCTGTAAATATTGAGTTCAGATTTTGGGAATTTCTCTCAGACATTATGGACATGTTGAATGGCGCCAGGTGTATGTACCTCAGCATGCTACTGTTCTTCTACCAATCCCAAATATTCTATACCCGGCCTTAAGTGACCGTAGCTGTTGATAGGCTGTTAAACACCAATACTCAATCAATCAATCTGGCCCAGACATAAAGCCACATTCAATCAATGAATCCTTTTTTTGTCACAGTCTAACATGAAGCCAAGTTCTGACGTTGAATATACTTACCGGAGTTATAGTTATATGTCACAGACATATATGTGTAGCTTGCTAGTTATATGTCTGCGACATATAACTAAGGTTATAGTTATATGTGCCAGACATATAATTATAACTGACAAGTGATAGTTATATGTCTGTGACATACAACTCAAGCTATAGTTATATGTGCCAGACATATAACTGCCATACATATAACTGCCATAAAGTTATAGTTATATGTGCCAGACATATAACTGCCATAAAGTTATAGTGATATGTGCCAGACATATAACTGCCATAAAGTTATAGTTATATGTGCCAAACATATAACTGCCATAAAGCTATAGTTATATGTGCCAGACATATAACTGCCATAAGGTTATAGTTATATGTGCCAGACATATAACTAGCAAGTGAGTTATATGTCTATGACATACAACTCAAGCTATAGTTATATGTGCCAGACATATAACTGCCAATCTATAGTTATATGTCCCATATTTGCTTCAATCAACATATACATACATCTCATTTGCATACAAAATCCCAACATTTGCAATATATGTCCCATATACTAGGAAGTTGTATGTGCCATATATGTTACTTGTATGTGGCCAATAACTTTCCCATATATTGGACATATAAAAAAGTGTTGTAAGGGGTATTGTCAGTTCATTGCCAAACACAAGAAGAGGTTTGATACTTGATCAAATGAGATATCTTAGCTAGTTTTCTGCCCCCGCCACCGAAAGGTGAGTGAGCGGTGAGCATATAGTGTTACCGGCGTCCGTATGTCCGTCCGTCCCGAAACTGGTAAATGTCTTACAATTTCTGTTTCCGTATATGGATTTACTTGATATTTGACACGGGCATTATTCTAAGGGTCCTATACCACAGTGTGTCAAATACATGATCGTGCCGCCGCCACTAAGCCCAGGGTCAATGTAACATACTTGGTGCTTTCGAAACTTTAACGCTCGGGTAAATGTCTTCATAATTGATGTTTCCGTAAACTAATCTGCTTGATATTTCACACACACATTGCTTTAATAATCCTCTACTGCCCTGATCGTCCCACCCCGCTAAGCACAGGGTCAAGGTCGCATACTTGGTGCTTGATGCACTTATAATTGCTGTTTCCTTTCACTCATTTGTTTGATATTTCACTACTGCGCTGTGACAAATTCACGATTTCCTCAGCAATAATAGCGACGTGTATGCCAATATCACATGTGTAAGCGACGTCAGCATGACACACGTCAGATTCTTCCAAGTTAGCATTGATAGACTGGCACGCAGGGAAAAGTGAAGTGAACGTTTCAATCGGTACGTACAATAGCCACAATCAACCACGGACTTCCGGCGGTGACGTCATAGTCATATGGGCGGAGCAACAGGCGGGCGATGGGCGTGCAGCGGGAATGGTGGCCGATCACTGGGATGGCACGTATTCGGGAACAGTTCGCGTATTCTGGTCAGGACAGACGGTCATCAAAGCGAAACTTCTATCAACAGCAGAGAACACATGCGTGCGACGGAATTCCATACTCAATTATGGAATTACTTCATTTGTAATGAAAAACAGCTGGGGAATAGTGGCCGAGTACCGCCATGGATCCGTGGTCGAGAAGGCCCGTTGCGGTGTCAGGAGCAATATGTACGGACTAACGCGTGTGTGCAACTTCATGCAGCTCAACGACGGCAAACATTGGTATTGTGGTGCACCATTAAAGGCTAAACTTGATTGCCACGATCTGTTTAATTTTCGATCATCCAACATCAACAGGCGTAACGCCATACCCAACCAGAGCGAAGCTGAGCTGATTCGAAACATGGGACACGGAGTGTTCGATCAGGTTATAAAACGAGTAAATATTCGCTACGTTCCGACGCATAATAGACGGCAGCTTCAGCTGTGTTCAGTCCAGCTCTTGGATAAATCCTGGACCGGTGACGTCCCGTCAGGTTACGTGTCCAATGGAACGTGGCACATCCGAGGCTGCAGACCTTTCACGGACTTTACGGTGACGTCATATCGCCGGTTTCTCGCGAATAAACATGTGTACGTGCTCGGAGACTCAACGTTTCGTCAGTACGCTGAATACTTGGCAAACAGCGTTCTGTCCGTGCCGATTGCGGAAGTAAACGACACTTACCGTATACAATTCCACAAGTACGTGAAGATCCACAATCACAATTTAACGCTTGAATACAAAAACACGAGATGCCTTATCACTACAGCGACGTAGGACTACTTGGAATAACGTCATTTCCTACTGAAATCAACAAGATCGCTCAGAGTACCACGCCAGGTAGTCAACAAATCCTGCTTATCGGTGCGAATACTCACTTCCAGGCGCATCCGCCCGAAGAATACGAGTTAAGGATCAAGAACACGTGGCAAGCAATTACAAAGTTGTTGTGGAGAAAGCCTCAGGTCACTGTATTCATAAAGGGACCGCACGTCACCATACAGGACATTCGATGGTTCGAAAGCAGGATTAGTCTATTGTACAGGGACATAATATACAGATATGCTGATGAATTCAAACATCGAGTTATCTTCCTTGATCTGTGGTCAGTTTCAATTGCACATAACAGTGAGCTGCTCCATCCGCTGGGCGATGCTTTGAGGAGTAAAATCCAACAGATGATGTCTTATATATGCAAACCATAGGCGCATTATATTGCATATACGATAGTTGAGTATTATTTCTAAGACGTTATATCTATTAGTTTAACCCTTTCAACCATAAGTAGCTGGAATGGACAGTGATATGCTAATTTTCCGACCAATCTAATCGTCACAAAATGATGTTCAGATTAGTCCATTTATGTAAAGGGTGTGTTTTTTGCTGTAACGAGACGGCTCATCTGGATCTACACTGGAGATTAATGAGTATGACAACTGTGGAGTTTAATGATTATGATAACTATGGAGTTTAATGATCATGATAACTGTGGAGTTTAATGATTATGATAACTGTTGAGTTTAATGATTATGGCACCTGTGGAGATTAATGATTATGACACATGTGGAGTGGAGTTTAATGATTATGACAACTGTGGAGTTTAATGAGTATGATAGCTGTGGAGTTTAATGATTATGACAACTGTGGAGTTTAATGATTATGACAACTGTCGAGAGGAGTTTAATGATTATGATAATTGTGGAGTTTAATGATTATGACAACTGCGGAGTTTAATGATTATGACAACTGTGGAGTTTAATGTTTGTGACAACTGTGAAGCTTAATGATTATGACAACTGTCGAGTGGAGTTTAATGATTATGTTAACTGTGCAGTTAATGTATTTTATGATACAACTTTAATGATATGGATGGATTTAATGATTATGACTAACTATGGAGTGTGATTTTAATGATTATGACAACTATGGAGTGGAGTTTAATGATTATGATAATTGTGTAGTTTAATGATTATGACAACTGTGGAGTTTAATGATTATGACAACTATGGAGTGGAGTTTAATGATTATGATAACTGTGGAGTTTAATGATTATGACAACTGTGGTGTGGAGTTTAATGATTATGATAACTGTGGAGTTTAATGATTATGAACAGTGGAGTGGAGTTTAATGATTATGATATGTGGAATTTTAATTATGACAACTATGGAGTAGGGTTTTAAGATTATGATAATTGTGGAGTTTAATGATTATGACAACTGTGGATGGTTTATGAATTTATGGACTAATTTGGAATGATTAATGATAATGATTAATGTGGAGTTTAATGATTATGACAACTGTGGAGTGGAGTTTAATGATTATGATAACGGTGGAGTTTAATCATTATGATAACTATGGAGTGGAGTTTAATGATTATGACAACTGTGCAGTTTAATGATTATTACAACTGTGGGGTTTAATGATTATGAAAACTGTGGAGTGGAGTTTAATAATTATGATAACTGTGGGGTTTAATGATTATGACAACTGTGGGGTTTAATGATTATGACAACTATGGATTGGAGTTTGATTATTATGATATCTGTGGAATTTAATGGTTATGACAACTGTGGGGTTTAATGATTATGACAACTGTTGTGTGTAGTTTAATGATTATGATAACTGTGAATTTTAATGATTATGACAACTATGGAGTTGAGTTTAATGATTATGATAATTGTGTAGTTTTTTTGATTATGACAACTGTGGAGTTTAATGATTATGAAAACCATGGAGTGGAGTTTAATGATTATGATAACTGTGGAGTTTAATTATTATGACAACTGTGTGGTTTAGTGATTATGACAACTGTGGAGTGGAGTTTAATGATTATGATAACTGTGGAGTTAAATCATTATAACAACTGTGGAGTTTAATGATTATGACAACTGTGGAGTTTAATTATTATGACAACTGGTCTGATTCTGTAAAATAAAATAGCAAGCACTGTGAAATAGGTGATTTTATTCGATCAAGTTCCAGATATTATAGAGTCCATTCAGAAGATAGTACCACACTGCGCCTTATCACATGAGCAGTATGTACTGAAAATGAGATTTCATATTTTGATGATTGGTGAGTAGGTCAAATGCTTCGAACGACATCTAATGAACTGACAAGCGGATTTTTACAACATTTTGCACACATGATCATTGTAGGGTGGGTCTTTAAGATTGTTCAAATGGTGACCATGTGGTCAAAAAATGGACGTGGCCTGCAGGGGGTCAAAGGTGAAGGTTAAATATTTGTTTCGCCGAATGTAGTCATGTCAGACATCAGACAGAAGATATTGAACAGTAGATAGCCCCGGTATTATTTGTATTGCATTCGTAGAATTAGGTCATCCAAGATGGCCACTGAAAGGTAAAATTATCATTCTTTAATTACCAACTTCAAATTGCTATATCTCATAAAGCGCTTTGTGGATGTTGGTCAAATGTTAGATATAAGTATGTGCTGAAGTCGTTTCAAATTTAATAAAAATGGAGGCGCCATGCAATCTAAGATGAACGAAACTCTAAAAGTGGGTAAAATTCTTAAAAAAATTCTCATGAACTGACATGCCGATCTGAACGAAACTTTACAGAATTTATCAACCAATGATGCTCGTCATATTTGTTAAAAAGGTGACCAGTGGTTCATGTAAATGTCATTCTTTTATTACGAACTTGCTTTGGTTGGGAGCAATGTGAAGTGGAAAATTTACTATGGGATTCATCCCTTACGGTTCACAATTTTGCACCTGGCCTGGCCTCCAGTATGTGTAAAGTGTATTAGAGTAGGATCAAGTTATGCCCTTAATAGGGTATGGGCTAAGTGATCTGACGTATTTTTAGGGCACCCCATACCAGATCAAAATTGTTATAAAGGCTGCCAATTGGAACATCATCAGTCTGGGACAGGCACACTTTCCTTCCTAATGTTTGTTTCTGTCGATACAGTTTCAGTTATTTCTGTACTTTGGTTTACATTGTTGACGCGGACCACTTAGACGACAAGGACGGAAAATCATACACGTTCACTTCCGCATTCTCAATGACTATTAGCCGCCATCTTTGAAAATATTTCAATCACGTGCACGTAGTGGTTTGGTTGGTTACTGGAGACTGACGCCATTTCCATTAGCCTACCAAATCAGTGCGTGTCACGTGATTCGATATTTTCAAAAATGGCGGCTAACATTCATTTTTAATCAGGAAGCGAAGGTGTATGATTTTAAAAAGCGAATTTAGGTTAATGAGACGCGTTTTTAGTACAGTTTACACTCGAATTCTTTGAGATTTATGTTAATGTATTAGCAACTGTAAAATCTATGCCGAAAACCCACCCCAAGCAGCGGTTTCCACACGCTGTAATGCGTTGTATAGGAGAGTTCCAATTGTCTATATCGTGTGGCTTTTCGTTACAATGGTGGCGAATGGGAGTTTTGTACCTTTCCAAGTACTATTATATTTACACCCGGGAACATTTGAATTGTTTTGTACATTGTTTAGAAAGGTGTTTTATGTATATACAAACAATAATTGACCATCCAAGACACGCTAGAATCACCTGTGCCACTTAATTGGTATTCTCACGTGCAGCTTCAGTAGTCTTATCACGTAAATCTCAATAACAGTAACCCGCTTGCGGACAGCGCGATTTATCCCGTCAACACAGTGCATATGTGCCGTGAAAGACGGTGCCGTGAAACATTTTTGATATCCAGTCAATACTATTTTTGCATTTTACAGCAATTTGTAGGTGTTGACGGGATAAATAGAATAGTAGGTTAGTGCCATGAATGGGAAAAAATATCTGGCACGGCACAGAAACGGGATGTGCTCGGCAGAGCTTCGCCCATCCCGTTTCCTGAGCCTTGCCAGATATTTTTTCCCATTCACGGCACTAACCTACTATTCTCTATCTATTTTCCTTATTTCTGAATCAAAGTATATGTTGTGACCACTCATTTGAACCGTCTCGGCGAGACGGTATCGGCGAGACGGTTCAAATGAGTGATCACAACATATACTTCTGATGAGAAATAAAGAAATTCATGAGCGTTGCCGGATATTTTTTCCCATTCACGGCACTAACCTACTATTCTCTAATAGTAGGCACCATGGCGTACTTACATACGCGTCCGAGCTTTTGGTTAAAGATGTTTGGTTAAAGTTTTTCGGTATACCATCAATGCCTCGGCAGGCGCGACATGCGTGCTGCGTCCATCTTGTTTCAAATGAGCGTGTAAAAACGTACCTGAGAGCCAGGTAGATCGGGATTCCGTTAGTCCATGTGTTAGTAGTGCACCTGAACACGTGCACATGCTCTTTGTGGTTTTAACGACAAAACGCTCTTTAAATCATACCCAATTTTACTCTGATAGTAAATATCTACAAGGTAGGACACTCGCTATTTTTTTAACCAACGGAAGTGGTAATTGTAACGCGCGAGAAGGCCGGGACGCTGCTGGTCTCGGCCTTCGCGCGCGTTACAATTACTGAATTAGCGAGCCGGGCCCAAGGTAATTAATTCACTTCCGTTGGTTGAACATATGGCCAGTGTCCGACCTTGTAGGTACAATGTAATAAATGTCGGAGTAAAAATGGGTATGATTTAAAGAGCGTTTTGTCGTTCATACCACAAAGTGCCTGTGAACACGTGTACACATTACACGTACAATACAACAAACGCCACCATGCAATGCATGCTTTATTGGCTGAAAGTGGACATACCTGCGAAATAGCACGGTCACTGGAGAAATGAGGCTTATGACTTTTTCAGCCAGTTTATCCTCAGATGGGTGTACGAACTTACAGGTGCAGCTATAACACATATACAGGTGCACCTGTAAATATACAGCTGCACCTGTAAAAAATACAGCTGCACCTGTAAAAATAGTTTAGTTTGGGGTCAAAACACAGCTGCACCTGTGCAACTATACATTTACATATACTCAACAAAACTAGAAACGTCCCTGTTTTATAGCCGGTGTAGCTCTGTCTATGTATGTACCACATGTTCAAAGTACATGTATTTTAAACCGTGGCGATGTTCAGAATACGATCGTGTAGAGTTTAGCCGATACACACGGTTTACATAGCGGCCAGTGACCGGAACGTTGATTTCCACTTTTTGCACGTGCACGCTATACTTGTCATCGATAAGGTGATTCAGTTCATGTCGTACTATTCATGCGATAGGGGCTATTCGGAAAATTAAAAAACTTTTTTAATTTTTCATTGTTTTCGATATGCCACGGCTTTCCGAAAACGAGCGAAATCAGGCAATTGGGATGCTTGCGGGTGGGATGGCCGCCAGGGCGGTCGCGCCTCGGTTTGGTAGCTGTCGGAAGACGATTGATCGTCTTGCAGCCCGGTACCAGCAGACTGGGGCTGTTCACGACCGGCAGCGACCTGGTAGGCCGCGTGTAACGACGGCTAGAGCCGATCGTTACATTACGTTGACGCACTTACGTCAACGTCGATTGGCAGCCACAGTCACTGCTAGGCGATACGGTGTCTCAGGGCAGACCATTCGCAACCGGTTACGTCGTAACGCCCAACCAATCCGGGCACGCCGCCCGTACACTGGTCAGATAATGACCCAACGTCACCGTGCTGCCAGACTGTTATGGGCGCGACGTCATCTGAACTGGAGAAGGGCTGACTGGAACCGAGTTTTGTTCACCGATGAATCTCGGTTCACTGTTAGTCATGCTGACGGAAGATTACGGGTATACAGGCGTAAAAATGAAAGATTCACCGATTGTTGCATTGTTGAGAAGAACAGGTTTGGGGGAGGGATCGTAATGGTCTGGGTGGGATCATGGGAAACCGGAAGACAGATTTGGTTGTTGTACAGGGCAACATCAATGCACAACGTTATGTTGCAGATGTGCTAAATGCACATGCCTTACCATTTATCCGTCAGCATGGTCCTGGTTTGACATTGATGCACGACAATGCCCGCCCTCGCGTAGCCAGGGTCACCACTCAATACTTACAGCAAAACAACGTCGACGTCATGCCATGGCCCGCGGTCTCCCCGGATCTCAATCCCATTGAGCACATATGGGATGAGCTGGGCCGCAAAGCACGAGCTAACCATCAGATTGACAATGTTCGCGATCTTACACGGGCGTTACAACGGGAATGGAGGAATTTGCCCAACGCACTGGTATTGCGTTACGTCACGTCGATGCGGCGTAGGATCATTGCATGAATTCATGCAAATGGTGGCCACACTCGGTACTAACGAGATTTACTGAATTTGCCACATTACTTATTGAAATTCCATCTCTAAACATTAAGTAACACATTTCTGAGTTTTTGTGATTTTTGATTTTGACCCCTATCGCCCTTGGCCGGTTATCTCTCGAATATTTAACAAGATATCCAAATGCAATTTATTGGCTTTGATACAGAAATGAATGAACTTGTTTTTCCATTTTGATTTTTAAAAGTAACCCTTTTGGTTTTTGATGAATCTTTCCTTAAACATGGAGGGACGTTTCTAGTTTTGCTCAGTATATATAGTAACTGATAATTAAGAGAGATAGTAAATACATAGGAGATACTAACTCCTAATTAGGAGATAGTAACGTTATTATCTCATAATTAGGACTTAGTGACCTTGACCTTGGGCGGTCGGACGTGGGTCGTATGCAGAACAAAGCAGCGTCCCTACTGTCTATTCCACGTTTTTCTGCTGACCAACTTTTGGCTATTAAACAAATTAAATCTAAAAAATATTTAAAAGTAAGTTCTTTTTCATGAATAACAAAAAAGTCACCCTCCCCAAAAATATTTGTTTGATGAAATTCCATCAAATATTGATTTTATTGCGAAAAAACGAGTTTACTATGGGAATATAACATGGGGAGTCAATTTCCAAAATGTTTAGGATCAAAAGACGAAATTTTGTGGAAATTGACTCCGAAATTGAAGGATCAAAAAACGAAAAAATTTGGAAATTGACTCCGAAACCTGGCGAGATAGCTTGAAATTGATGTAACTAAGAAAACAGAAGTTAGATTTTGAAAATCTGTCCACAAATAAAAAAAATATTTTTAAAAAATCTATTTTTAGCCCCCATGTTAAATTGACATAGGAAAATCGTTTTTTTCGCAATAAAATCAATATTTGATGGAATTTCATCAAACACATTTTTTTGGGGGAGGGTGACTTTTTTGTTATTGATAAAAAAGTACTTACTTTTAAATATTTTTTAGATTTAATTTGTTTAATAGCCAAAAGTTCGTCGCCAGAAAAACGTGCAACAGAGAGTAGACGCATATTGTGGCCAAATATTATCAATATCGGTGACACTGTTGATGAGGTAATGTGTTTAACCCTTTCAACCCTAAGGAACTGGAATGGACTGTGATATGTTAATTTTGCAACCAATCCAATCATCGCAAAATGATTTTCAGACTATTCCATTTATAAAAAGGGGGTCTATTTTTTTTTCTTCACAAAAATAAGAAAATTACTTTCAAACAGTGCAGATCCGGGTGAGACGGCTCGTTACGAGCCGGCTCATCTGGATCTGCACTGTTTGCATAAACCGATATAGCGGCCTTTCGGGTTCAAAGGGTTAATAGCCAAAAGTTGGTCGGCAGCAAAACTTAGAGACTTAGAGATATTAACACCTAATTAGGAGATACTAACTCCTAGATAATATCTCCTAATTAGGAGTTAATATCTCCTAATTAGGGCTTAGTATATCCAGTATCACTTAATTAGGAGTTATTATCTCCTAATTAGGAGATATATATTTTTTGGCATTGGCACCAGGACGCTTCCATACCACCGGCATGCTTAAATATCATAACACGAAACCAATGTACTATAATTAAAGGTACATGTCCACTCAGCAGGAACAAAATGTCCTTTATAGGAATTAAATAAGTGTATAATTGTGTCACTATTCAACCAGTTATAAATATTATGAGTGCCCGCTATCCAGATATAATCAATTAGTACTATTTATTTTACTGATAGTGACTGGTGGTGGTATCAATGTTATTTTCATATGCAAATGAGGCATGCTATTTTTTAATTATTTATACTAATTAAATGCGTCACCTGAACATTTTTTTCCACAGATTATAAAGTATGATAACATAATAACATCAAAAACTAAATACAGAGAATAAATAGTAATATCCGTTAACATTTAAAAAAAAACACGGTTATCGCCCCTGACATCAGTGTGAACTCTACGTCTGATATCAAATGTATGATAATACCAATCCATACGTGGGGTAATGGTGAATGAAAGTTTATTTGCCAAAAAATGTCTCAGATGATGTCTCTGATATAAACAACAGTTTGTGCCAACTGAGTGGGCATGTACCTTTAATACTGAGTGGGCATGTACCTTTAATACTGAGTGGGCATGTACCTTTAATACTGAGTGGGACATGTAATACTATGGGCATGACCCTGAAATACTGAATGGGCATACCTGAATACTGAGTGGGCAGTAACCTTGTATTCAGTGGGCCAAGTCAATACTAGTGGGCCATGTACCTGTAATTTACTGAGTGGGCCTGTTAAACAATTTAATACTGAGTGGGCATGTACCTTTTAATATGAGTGGGCATGTACCTGTAATACTACTGAGTGGGCATGTACCTTTAATACTGAGGGCATGTACTGTAATACTGAGTGGGCATGTACCTGTAATACTGAGTGCATGTAGTGTAATAACTGAGCATTTACCTGTAATACTGGAGTGGGCCATGTACCTCGTAATACTGAATGCATGTACCTGGGTAATACTGAGTGGGGCATGTACATTAAATACTGAGTGGGCATGTACCTTTAATACTGAGTGGGCAATGTACCTTTAATTTACTATGGCCATGTACCTTTAAATACTGAGGTGCAGTACCCTGGGGTAATACTGAGTGGGCCTGTACCTTTAATACTAGTGGGCCATGTTTAAATACTGGAGTTGGGCTTGTACCTTTAATACTGATGGCTGTACCTTTAATAACTGATGGGCATGTTTAATACTGATGGCCATGTCCAAGTATAATACTGTGGCATGTACCTTTAATACTAGTGGGGCATGTACCTTTTACTGAGTGGGCATGTAACCTGTAATACTGAGTGGTCATGTATCCTGTAATACTGAGTGGGCATGTACCTGTAATACTGAGTGGGCATGTACCTGTAATACTGCGTGGGGCAAGTACCTGTAATATACTGAGTGGGCAGTACATTAATACTGAGTGGCATGTACCTTAATAATGAGTGGGCATGTACCTTTAATACTGAGTGGGCCCCATGTACCTTTAAAACTGAGTGGGCCATAGTACCTGTATACGAGTGGGCTTGTCCTTTAAATACTGAGTGGGCCATTGATACCTTTACTACTGACTGGGCATGTACCGTATGTACTGTAATACTGAGTGGGCATGTACCTTTAATACTGAGTGCATGTACCTTTAATACTGAGAGGGCATAGTAATACTGATGGGCCTGTACCTTTAATACTGAGTGGGCATGTACCGTAATACTGAGTGGGCATGTACCTGTAATACTGAGTGGGCATGTACCTATACGAGTGGGCATGTACCTGTAATACTGAGGGGGCTGTACCTGTACGAGTGGCATGTACCTTTTAAGTGGGTGCATGTACTATACCTAACTGAGTGGGCATGTACCTGTAATACTGAGTAGGCATGTACCTGTAATACTGAGTGGGCATGTACCATTTTTAATACTGAGTGGGTCATGTAATACTGAGCTGTGGGCATGTAACCTGTAATCTGAGGGTGTATGGGTACATTTAATAATGAGTGGGAGGTGTACAGTTAATACCTGAGTTGGGGCATGTACTGTAATACTGAGTGGGCATGTACCTTTTAATACTGAGTGGGCATGTAATACTGAGTTTGCAATGATTTCTGAGTGGGCATGTTTTAATACCTGAGTGGGCTACTAATGAGTGAGGGCATGTACCTGTAATACTGAGTGGGCATGTAACTATGTACTGAGGGGCTTAGTAACCTTTATCTGAGTGGGCATGTCTGTAATACCTTTGAGTGGGCTGTACTTTTGACTGGTGGCTATGCACTATATATGTAGTGGGCATGTAATACTGATGGCCATGTACCTGTAATACTGAGTGGGCATGTACCTGTAATACTGAGTGGGCATGTACCTTTAATACTGAGTGGGCATGTAATACTGAGTGGCCATGTACCTGTAATACTGAGTGGGCATGTACCTGTAATACTGAGTGGGCATGTACCTTTAATACTGAGTGGGCATGTAATACTGAGTGGCCATGTACCTGTAATACTGAGTGGGCATGTAATACTGAGTGGGCATGTACCTTTAATACTGAGTGGGCATGTACCTTTAATACTGAGTGGGCATGTGCCTTTAATACTGAGTGGGCATGTACCTGTAATACTGAGTGGGCATGTACCTGTAATACTGAGTGGGCATGTACCTTTAATACTGAGTGGGCATGTACCTGTAATACTGAGTGGGCTTGTACCTTTAATACTGAGTGGGCATGTAATACTGAGTGGGCATGTACCTGTAATACTATGTGGGCATGTACCTGTAATACTGAGTGGGCATGTACCTGTAATACTTATAATTCTTTCCAGCATTTTACGCACATGAGTTACATTACTAGAACTTTCCAATCGAAAGCGCCCGATAACGCCACGCTTTAAATCACTCAATGAAATGGTGTCTTATAACCGCCATGTACAGCCTAGACACTTAGCTCATATGCGTAGTCTAACCAGAGTCAACTCCAATTGTCCGTTAATCCGTGAAACCCAGTTTCAACCTCAGGTGAACATTGTAGACCATTTCAAACTCAGTCGATATCGCAGAACAAACAGGGTGTACACTGTTTTTTTGCCACGCTGTCAACACGACAATAACGTTTTTCAAACAGCAGTGTAGCCGTGTGCGTTGTACAGAGAAAACATGGCTTATTTGAACGACGACCAGCGGAGCTCCTGATCAGGCTACGCGATTGCGCAGTCTGATCAGGGGCTACACTATTCGTAATTTACAATATACCACATTCATGCATATCAATATAAAGAACAGTTCACCCGCTCACCCGCACGACTTTACGGACTGATCGCACGAATAAACTGGCGTTAAAACAGCATAAAGCCGGTTTAGATGTGACGGCTCGAGTGTATATAAGGAAATTTGGCGGGCGATCTGCCTACCAGTCCGGCGATTTCTCACAGTGACACTTCAAGTCAGTTGTGAGTTTTCGTGTCTGCTTGAAGTTCAACCGACACTGTGAACAACCGTCACTATGGTAAGTTTATATTTCACGTTTCTTCGTTTTCATTATGCCGCCGATGTGATAACAAGGGAGGCATATTGCGTTGCTCTCGAGGTTCCGTACTTGGGAAGGTCATATCCGCCATAATTATACCCCGCAACGAGTTGCGAGTTGTGGGGGGGGGGGGGGGGGGGGGGAGAGGGGGTATACTGGAGTCTGTCCGTCCGTCCGTCCGTCGTCCGTCCGTGCGTCCGTCCATGCCTTAACATCAGAGAAATATTGTTATAACTTCTATTTCCTTCATCTAAAATGCTTAATATTTCACACATGCATTCCTGTAAGGCTCTACTACCATGCTGTGCCAAATCCACGACCGTCCAACCCCCGCTGATCCCAAGGTCAAGGTCAAATACATGGTCTCCTTACAAAACTTAACATCAGAGAAATCGGTTAACTTCTATTTCCTTGCTCGGATCTGCTTCACATTCACGTTCGTGCCGCCCCTGCTAAGCCCAGAGTCAAGGTTACAAGCCCACGCTTGGAAAAAATTACATATTTAGGGGTACCAGAGCCCACGCGGGGTGTATTCCGTAAGCCTCGCTTACTGACCAATCTAGTTATATTTGGCTGGATGCTTGCTGGCTGATGACCTTCTAAGTTCTATCCGTCTTATTACAATTATATGTGGCTTGATGCTTGCTGGCTGATGACATTCTAAGTTATGTCCGTCTTATTACATTTCTATGTATGTGGCTTGATGCTTTATTCAATCGTACTGTTTCAATGTGTTTTGTGTTGATTACATTCTAAGTGGCTTGATGCTTCATTGGTAGTGACATCCGGAGTTCCATTATTGATTATTGCATCGCTGTTTTGCTATGCGCTTTGTTAGCTCGCTAAGCCACGCCCCTTGACAACAATACTTGCAACTGTAATTTGGTAACAACCATTACGCCAGGTGCGCTGCTAAAACTTAAAATAGTTCTCTCTAAAATTGTTTAATATGCTGGTACCTGTCCTACAATGCGTTGCTCTCTAAATTGGTTCCATGTCCCTAACGGTGTTGATGTAGATTGATGCCGCCTTTTCTGTTGCGCCATGCTTAGGTTAAAAGACACCAAATAGTTTTACTGTATAATATAACCGAATCCCAGCCAGTATTTCCTTCGTTCACTATTCGTATGGATCTTGTGGGACCAACCTTGTCATGTTGCCCAATATTGATTACTTTTCATCTCGTGACCAAAAGGCTGTGTTTTCTTTTAAATGCTTCAAATATGCTGAAACTGGTGTCAATTTATCTAACCTTAGACCTAGAGTGCTACATGCCAGGGGCCCGTTTCACTAAACTTCTTACGACTAAAATGTTCGTAAGTTCAAATTTAAGATCGTCTGTAAATTTCTATTTATGGATTTACATTTATTGAGCATAGGCTGCATATGCATATGCAGCCTATGCTCGATAAATGTAAATCCAATAATTGTTTGCAAGAAAACATTGTTAATGTGAAATTTACAGACTATCATAATTTTGCACTTACGAACATTTTAGTCCTACGAAGTTTAGTTATTATATAGGGAGACATGTTTTTCTTTATTCTTTCAATCGGAACAAAACAACATTGATTTATCATTACCAGACTAATTGACATTATTATGCGTTTTATATCAAACGCGAAATGCCAGTTTGATCAACCGTGTTTCCTTAAAATGATAACGGAAGCAACTATTTATTCCATTTATTTACTTTTTGATGTGCAATATCATACTTTACGATATGTCGATACAAATATTTATTCAGCATTTAGTTGATATAAATAATTTAAAAATACTGCATCATTTGCATATGGAACTAGCTTGATACCACCGCGAGACTATGAGTACATTAAAGATTACTAAATAATTATATCTGTGTAGCTGGCACTCGTCATTTTTAAAAGAGGTGGACTAGTTGCAATTATACACTTATTTAATTTCCATAAAGAAAAATGCGTACCTTCAACAATAATTAAATCTATATTTTAATTAGTCAAGATCCAGAGCAGAATAAGTGCAGGTTATTGGAAAATAGGTCCCACAACTAATAGCAAAATGTATGGTAACGGGTTAGTGTTTTATGGAAAATCAATGGTGGTGGGCCACCTTAGTCTGATCCCGGACGGTTATTGGTTTGCATCGGTAACGGGCCAGTTTCACAGTCAACCTGTGTAAGTTACCATATGTGTAACTTACTAACTTACTGTAAAAATGTGATTGTTTTCAATTACGTACATATGTAATTTAATTATGAGGATACGTGTATGTATAAAACACATTAGTAAGTCAAACACCATACATACGTATACAATTTAGTTAATATAGGTTAGAGAATAATAAATGGTGCAAAATCGTCAAGGGGGTAATAGTAGTCCAGTATGAACAAAATCGTGCGGGTGTTTTAAGGTCACTGACAGTTTGCTTGCAAATCTTGATCCATTACTACCCATTTGTCTTTCTTAGGAGTAAGTGAACCTATTGTTTAATTCATGCAGAACCAGTACAGACCGGCTGCATGTCATGTACAAGTAGGTCCCACAACATCCATACGAATAGTGAAAGTAGGAGAGACTGGCCTTATTGGATGGGATTCGGTTAAAGTATATAGTAAAACTATTTGGTGTCTAATAACCTATACTGTGATAATTTGTGGGTGAAATCTTACATCAACACCGGCATTGGAGGTGTGCCAATCAGATGTCGGAATATAATTTATTAGAGGGAGAATTACTTGAGCCATCTAACGTCATAATGACGCACTACTAACCCATATATTGCTTGCATCATTCTGCTTGTGGCTTGATGCTTTCTGCTTGCGGCTTTCCGCTTTCGGACTGTGGCTTGGTGCTTACTTCCTGCGGCTTTGTCCTTACTGCTTAAGGCCTTATTCAAAGTTTTAAGTGCTTTGTTATTCCTTTCTATTGCAAATGCTTAGTGCAATAAAAAGGGACACGAATAAGGACGTATCAATAATTGTAATGTAAATAAGACGAATGAACAAAGCAATCAGCAGAATGGACATGTAAGAGACAAATACAATTACAACAAGCAGATTTCAAATGTAATAAATACAAATGACGAATGAAATAACATGAATATAAGTTGTAATATCATCAGCACGCAAGCATCAAGTCGTATATAATTATTGCGGATATTGCCTTCCATACCGTACGTCATTCCGTGTACATTTACGTCGAAAACTACGTAAGAGGTTCTCAAATGACTGAAATTTGTGTAAATTTAAACTTCTTTTTCTTTTTTTTTTACACAAATTCTAATTAACAACACCTTTTCCGCTTTATTTCCCATTCACGGCACTAGCCTACTATTCTCTATCTATTTTCCTTATTTCTGAACCAAAGTATATGTTGTGACCACTCATTTGAACCGTCTCGGCGAGACAGTTCAAATGAGTGGTCACAACATATACTTCTGATGAGAAATAAAGAAATTCTTGAGCCTTGCCAGATATTTTTTCCCATTCACGGCACTAACCTACTATTCTCTATCTATTTTCCTTATTTCTGAACCAAAGTATATGTTGTGACCACTCATTTGAACCGTCTCGGCGAGACAGTTCAAATGAGTGGTCACAACATATACTTATGAGAGAAATAAAGAAATTCTTGAGCTTGCCAGATATTTTTTCCCATTCACGGCACTAACCTACTATTCTCTATCTATTTTCCTTATTTCTGAACCAAAGTATATGTTGTGACCACTCATTTGAACCGTCTCGGCGAGACGGTTCCAATGAGTGGTCACAACATATACTTCTGATGAGAAATAAAGAAATTCTTGAGCCTTGCCAGATATTTTTTCCCATTCACGGCACTAACCTACTATTCTCTAGAACAGCACTTTTTCCGCTTTGTAGGCCTCTGGTTGCACTATGCTATCGCTACACCACGCTACACAGTAAACATGTGCGTAATAGCATTTACAATTCGCGCACTAAAATATAGAAACCTGCAGGGCATAGACGTTCATACATCATTCTACAATGACACTAAACTATTACCATAAACATACCTAATAGTGTGTATTAGCAAATTCTTAGGTCCCTCTGCACGAACTAGAAAGTAGACAATGAACGAACGCTTCAAATGCATATTTGGAAATACTACTCCCGTCATAACTCTTCTGTAATGTAATGTAATGTGCTTATAACTAAAGTGCAGTATGCCATGACGCAGATCCATGTTTCAGAAACATAATGTCTAGTTCACATTACATTTGTGAATACATACGTATGTAATTATATATCCGTGATGGTGAAAGTTGATTCATTCTACTTTCAAACTGTCATTTTCAGGTTAACTGTATTGTAGCTTAGAAAAGCTCGGCTCTACGGATGTGTTTTACTATTTCATCTGTCTTTTATATTTTCTGTATCCGTGAGAGCCGAGGCCCTAATAGTGTCAAATTTAGTCGCAATAACAGCCCAATTTGTCCTGGTGTTTTGCTACACAAATGGGAATAAAAGGATAACCAATGTAAAACTATAGGTATACCTGCATGTGTAGTATTGGTCTATGAATGTGTTTAACACGACTTTGAAGTCTTAAACTTCTCACTCGTCAGATTGTGATTGACATTGATATATACTAATAATTGTGACAGACATGTTACACATGAGCAAATTACAAATTTACCATCACTGTATCAAGTACTTTCTTCCACTGAGAACGCCATCGTTGAGTTTACCCCTTATTCACACTGGAACTCCCATCATTAAATTAGCCCCTATCTTCCACTGAAACCTCCGTCATTAAGTTAGTCCCTACCTATCTTCCACTGAAACCTTCATCACCGAGTAGACCCCTTATTCCACCAAAAACTCCATTATTTAAGTAGCCCCTATCTTCCACAGAGACCGTCATCACTGATTAGACCCCTTATTCCACCGAAAACTACATCATTGAGTTAGCACCTTTTTTCCATACATTGAATTGCCTACTTTTTCCCACAGACCTCCATCAATAAATTGGCCCCCTTCCACTGACAGCTCCATCATTGAGATAAATTTCCATCACTAAGTTAGCCCCGTTCTACCGAGAACACCCATCATTATGTTGGCCCTTTTTCCAATGTAAACTCGCATCAGTTTTAGTAGGCCCCCTTCCATTGAGACCTCAATCATTTAATTAACCCGTCTTCCAATTTGAACCCCATCACTTGAGTTGGCTCTTCTTACATATAGAACTACAATCATTGAGTTCAAATATAACATATTTTAATGACCATAGTGGTGTATAGACCATTTACAACCTATATGTAATTCCTTTTTATTTTATAAGTGGAATAACACTTGCACATCAGACCTCTTACTCGTAGTTATACTTATGTATGGAGATGTGACAATATTCCAAGAGGGGGATTTGTTATGCGTGTTTATGAGTGTATAGAACTACGTGTTTATGAGTGTATATATATGTGTATGTACGCATGTATCTGCTAGTATGCATGTATGGATCTATGGTTATGGTGGTGAGTGAGTATGTACATGTATAGTTCATCATACTCGTGTACCATGCATGATACCGGATGGTGTTAGAATATAATATGCATAATTAGAATATTACATACAAATATAATATTACATACACATATGATATTGACAGCGTGATGGTTTTGGTTTGTTTTGTGCCTGTGTTGTGAGTGGTTGCTATGGTAACCTAATATGATTCATGCACAGAGCATGGCAATTACACTGGCTGATAATACATATTTTCATTTTACCATATAACCATGCACCTTTGATTTGTTATTATATTTTATAACTATATACGCTTACCACATGGTACTTACCAACCTGTTATGATACTATAATTAGCCTGTTATGAGCTATAGTGCTATATTGTTGATGATGCATATCTATGTGTATTGATTGTATGGTAAATATTAAATTTAGTCGCATTGCATATATGTAGACAGTTTTATGTTCTCAATGAATTATAATATCAAATTTCCTTAATATAGTTGTTGGTATAAAATTATTACACTATTTGTTGTGTTATAACCCTTTCTGTGGTCATGTGGACAGGCTGTATATATTATGATTTCACTATTATTGGTAGACCAGGGGACGACTTTACAGGGCTTGTCAATAGCAGATACTCATTGACTTGCTTTGGGTAGCGCATAGGTACTATCGCCGTATACCGGCTTAAAGTTAATATACGATTGTGCCGATGCTTGCTACGTTGACACAGGTCTGGCTGAAATCCGAGACTATTAGTTAGCCAAATAAAATAAAAACCCAACACAAATACGGTCCTTTTGTTATAACTTTGCATATAATTTCACACCTAGCTCCGATAATCTCGGCTCTTGATTAAGAGCATTAATGTTGAGATCGGCAAAAATAAGCCAAAGCTGAATTTTTCAGAAAATGACCAAAATATCATTAGTAATAACATCAAAACTTCCCATGAATCCCACTGGAGCTTAATCCTGGATTAAAGAGGGCGTCCAAAATGGCCGCCAAAATGACAAAAATCATAACTAATGCAAAATCAACTAAAGCAATCAGGAAGAAAATGTGACGAAACATACCGAATATAACTAACGAATCATAATAATCCAAATTGTGAAATGTAATACAATCAAAATGGCGTCCAAGATGGCCGCCAACATATCTTAACTCTCTAAACTGAGCAAACATGTGGAACATTTGAAATGACTATATTCGAATGTAATATTGGGATTATTAGGAGACATTTTAACTATGCAATAGATTTAATACATATTTTGTATGTTATATAAAATGATATTAAAGATGGCCGCAAATTACAAGAAAAGTCGGAAATGTTATATGGGTCAATTGAAGACATTTGAACTACGCAATGCATTTGATGCATGCTTTATTTATTAAATTATGCAAAATTATATTCAAGATGGCCACCAAATTTTGAGAAATATCACAAAATAACTTGCATCTATATGCGGCAAATCCACAGGGAAATGAAAAATAAAACAAAAACTGTATTGCTATTTATGCTTGAGAAATGTCTCAAATTGGCAGACTTAGTTCAATTATGTTTGTAACCACAAAACTAATTGGAATAACCTGCTAAATTAGCAAACTTATCAGTAACTTTCAAACAAATCACCAGTGGTATTGATCACGAAGCATCATTGCAAGTATCGATCATAAGTACCATTGATCTATATCGGTAGTTTAACACCGAAATGATGGTATCAATAACTATATTAACTGTAAATAATTCATTATTTTAAAATCGATTTGTTTGTGGAAGATGGTAGGCATAATAGTAAAATGTTCAAATATGAGGTGATAACAGCAGCTGTTATAGTATCAGTTGGTAGTACCATTCGGAAAAACATGATTGGTCGATCGAGTTTGAAATATCCATTTAATTTACAATACTGCACTCATTATGACCATATTTACCGAATCAATAATAACTGAATGTATATATATACATGTGCATGCAAGATTCATATTCTAATATGTGTGGTATGTCACTTTTCGACATCTGCAGGAACTGGTATAACCTATTCATACCACACCATATTATTCCCATGCATAATTTTCATGTAACCATATAAAATGATCGATATGTGTATCCCTTATCTAGAGCGATGATTGAATCGATTCGATCAAATCGATTCATACTGTTTTTGATTGGCAATATACTATGCCGTATACATTTATATATCCGAGGAGACATGTTTCACGGTGCCGTGAAACTTCTTGATATCCTGTCGATACGACCTAATCACTGCGTATGAATATGTGCGGTTGTGATACTAGTCGATTCACCGATTTTGAGGTTGCGGCTGGGGTTATTTTTTTTGCATTTTATAGCTATTTAGCTGGTGTTAACGGGATAAATAGAATAGTAGGTTAGTGCCGTGAATGGGAAAAATATCTGGCGCGGCACGGAAACGGGATGTGCTCGGCAAGCCTCGCCCATCCCGTTTCCTAGGCATTGCCAGCTATTTTTTTCCATTCACGGCACTAACCTACTATTCTCTAACACCCTATAACAGAACACCGCCTGCACCTGGCAAAAAGTGTAAATCTACCTACCTTCTAATATATGTGGCGTATTTATTGTTTACCCTAGTTTCTCGACCAATGAGAGAACATCATTTTGTACCAATTAACGAGACGGCGTAAATTAACGGTAGGGGTTACTCCTTATAGGAATCAAAATTTGCCTGGTTTGGCCCTCGGGTACGTTTTTATCTTTGGCTCTTTTGTTACCTGGGAGTTGAATTGGGTTATTGCCCATTATAAAAGTAGTAATATGATTACTGATCCTACTGCTTTTGGGAGGGGCCAAGTGATTCTGTTGTGGCGAGGACCTGGCATCAGATCAGGATTATTCTGATTTCGGGGCTGAATATAGTTTTGTTATTGTAAATATTCAGTTCTGATATTGGGATTCCCCCCCCCCCCCATTTGTATATGTACATGTACTTGTACAGGTAATATATGGGATTTAGTACTAAGCCCATTGACCCGGCCTTAAATGACCTTGGATGATAGGCCGTTAAACCCAACAAGCAAACTAACACATACTAGTATAGCGATTGGAAATCACGTTTAGGGGCGGAGCTTCGCGACTGGGCTGGGTAAACAATAAGTCAGTTAGTTAGCGCTAGCTGAACGCTCGCTCGAAATTTTAATTTATGAAAAAATCAAATATGTGACCTATTAACATAATAGTTACAACTTGTGCAGCATGGTAATCTACACTACAACACGTGGCTTGGACTGGCGATATAGGGCTTATGGGTTTTCACAACCAGTGTAGTTCCAGATCAGCCTTTTCATCCGCATAGTCTGATAAGGATCTGCCCTGTTGGCCATTACATCAATAAAACACTCGTCACGCTTCTAACAAGCATTCTAGATAGATATGGGTATACAGCTCTTGTGTTATTTGATCCCGAGCTACACTGGTCACATATCCTTTAAACCCAATGTATCCAGTCACAGCCACATATAATATTATGGACAATGTAGCTAGCTGTACAACATAAGTGTGACCGTGAACTGGTGCAGTAATGTGTCCTACATCTGCGTTAAAGTGTTTAAACGTATATATCTGCAATCCTAAGTCACATAGACTTGAATCTTCATATGCATACTAGTCATCATCCATATATGCATGCTGTATCCCACTCGTGCTGCCCCTGAGCCCAAGGTCAAGGTTGCGTTAAATTTTTATTCAAATTTGCGTTAAACCTTTTCACATACCTACTATCTGTAACCATGACACACCTATCTCTAACCATGTCACATTTGCTTGACACTTCGTTTGCTTATTGGGCATGATCCATATATTAATTCTGTGTCCCACTAATGCGGCCCCTGTGCCCCAATGTCGAGGTCAAATGACTTAGAAGTTTGCATTAAAGTTTGTGCCCAGTTTTCATCTCAGATTTGCTTGAAACTTTGTATGCTTTGCTTGAAACTTCGTATGCTTATTGGTCATCATCCATATATTAATTATGTGTCCCATTATGTGTCCCACTCATGGGGGCATGTAAAACATGTACACATAATGGTGTCATATGGTCCCACATCTACAAGGGGTAAAACATGTACACATCATGGCGTCGATATGGTCCCACATTTACAAGAGATAAAACATAATGGTCCCCACATCTACAAGGGGTAAAACACGTACACATAATGGTGTCTATATGGTCCCCACATATACAAGGGGTAAAACATGTACACATAATGGTGTCGATAAGGCCCCACATCTACAAGGGGTAAACCATGTACACATAATGGTGTCGATATGGTCCCACATTTACAAGGGGTAAACCATGTACACATAATGGTGTCGATATGGTCCCACATCTACAAGGGGTAAACCATGTACACATCATGGTGTCGATATGGTCCCACATTTACAAGAGGTAAAACATGTACACATCATGGTGTCGATATGGTCCCACATCTACAAGAGGTAAACCATGTACACATAATGGTGTCGATATGGTCCCACATCTACAAGGGGTACAACATGTTCACACAATGGTGTCGATATGGTCCCACATCTACAAGGGGTAAAACATGTTCACACAATGGTGTCGATATGCTCCCACATCTGCAAGGGGTAACACATGTACACATAATGGTGTAGATATGGTCCCCACATCTACAACTGGTAAACATGTACACATACAGTTGTCGATATGGTCCCACATCTACAAGGGGTAAACCATGTACACATAATGGTGTCGATATGGTCCCCACATCTACAAAGGGTAAAAAAAAAGTAAACCATGTTCAAACCTAATTCCAAGCTGTACGATATGGTCCACACATTCTACAATGGGGTAAAACATGTAAAAACACACATGGTGTCGATATGGTCCCACATCTCAAAGGGTAAACCATGGGTAAAAACCTGGTGTCGATATGGCTACATCTACAAGGGGTAAAACCTGTACACTTATGGTCTCGATATGGGTCCCACATCTACAAGGGTGTTTCAATGGGGTCCCAACATCTTACAAGGGGTAAAACATGTACACATAATGGTCTCGATATGGGTCCCCACATCTACAAGGGGTAAAACAGGTACACATTATGGTGTCTATATGGTCCCCACATTTAGAAGGGGTAAAACATGTACACATACTGGTGTCGATATGGCCCCACATCTGCAAGGGGTAAAACATGTTCACACAATGGTGTCGATATGCTCCCACATCTACAAGGGGTAAAACATGTACACATAATGGTGTAGATATGGTCCCCACATCTACAACGGGTAAACATGTACACATACAGTTGTCGATATGGCCCCACATCTACAAGGGGTAAACCATGTACACATAATGGTGTCGATATGGTCCCCAGATCTGCAAGAGGTAAAACATGTACACATCATGGTGTCAATATGGTCCCACATCTACAAGGGGTAAACCATGTACACATAATGATGTCGATATGGTCCCCACATCTACAAAGGGTAAACCATTTAAACCTAATGGTGTCGATATGGTCCCACATATACAAGGGGTAAAACATGTACACACAATGGTGTCGATATGGTCCCACATCTACAAGGGGTAAAACATGTACACGTAATGATCTCGATATGGTCCCACATCTACAAGGGGTAAAACATGTACACATAATGGTGTCTATATGGTCCCCACATCTACAAGGGGTAAACCATGTACACATAATGGTGTCGATATGGTCCCCACATCTGCAAGGGGTAAAACATGTACATATAATGGTGTATGTATGGTCCCCGCATCTACAAGGGGTACAACTTGCACACATAATGGTGTCTGCATGCTTTTGAATACATATTACGCAGACTGATTAAGGATCTACACAGTTCATTTATTACGCTGACTAAGGATCTACACTGTTCATTTATCATGTATCATATTGTTTACTGAGTAAACACATATGTACTACTCAATACCATGCTCTACAGGAGGCGGTGTGTGGAACAGGGCTTATCATCATGTGTAGCATGAACCAGATCTGCCTGCACATTGGGCGCAGTCTAGTCGGGTTCACACTGTCCACAATTAGTAAGTAAAATATATCCGTTTTTAACAACATAGTAGTGTCACTCTTATTCAGAGGCCGGTAATTATTGCCGATTTGGAAATATAATAGTGAACCATCTACTGAAGAACTGTTCCCTAACCACGCCCCCATGCTTATTGCTATATTCATGTATAATGTATGTATGCACACATGTACCTGTAAATTTAATCGTGTTATTTTACAACTAACTGAATAGCGAACAACTCTGTGACTAGAGCGGCAGTATCGTGGTCACACACCGTTTGAAACTTCATGAACACCTTTATTTCTCCATCTGATCAATAGGACTCATCGAACCGATTTTGTCATCACAGAAACGCAGTACCGCATTTCAACTATCTGAAGCTGTTCTCCCGCATTAACATTTCCTTTACAGAAAGTCTAAAATTATACATGCACCTATTATTAATACTATTATGTCTAAAGTGCAGTTTACGTGAAATGCGAAAATACACGAATTTCACAAACCTATGGATCTAAAAATATGTAGTTTTAATGTAAACGGGCTTGGTCACAAAATCAAACCCGAAAAGGTTTTCTGTTGGTTAAAACAAAACATGTTCTCGGTATGTCTTCTGCAAGAACTACATTGCACCCACGCAAACTATGCATCAATGGAAAAACCAGTGGGGCAATGAAATATTTTTAGTGGAAATAGCTCAAATAGCACAGGCATTGGTATATGTATAAATGTATCAGCAACATACGAAATCATAAGATTATAAAGAAATAATTTCTGGGCGACTTCAAATGCTTAAAATAAGTTTCAGACTCAGAATATACATTAATAAACATATATGGACCTAACACAGATGATATTACCTTTTTCAAAACAGTTGAGAAACTTGTATCGGATAACAGCGAAACACTAATCATTGGTGGCGATTTTAATAATTTTGATATAGATAGATTGAATGGAAGAACCGATACAAACAAAACATGTTCCGAAAAAAATAAATGATATAATAGGTAATAATGAACTGTACGATATATATATAGAATAAAATACCCAGAATCTAAACGATTTACCTGGTACTCAAACCACAGACCACCAATATGTTGTAGACAGATTATTTTGTAATATCTTCGAATTTATTAAACACCAGGTTTCTTATCAGATCATTCTGCAATTACACTCGATTTAAACCTAAGCAATGCAATATGGGGACCGGGACACAATACAATTAATAACAGTATTCTACTGCACGATTCACATAAAACAAATATAACGAAGGCCATTCAAGACACAGTTCAAGATAATAGAGGATGCAATCCAAACACTATGTGGCAATTAATAAAAGGATCCATAACTGAGAAATGAATCAATGAGATATTCAAGTAAACTAAAAATGGAACAACGTAGCAACGAAAATAAAATAGCAATGGAAATAAAAATCTAGAAAAGAAGATAGTAGAAAACCCAATGAACCAAGATTTTGTAGATCAGCTAAAAATCGAAAAAAATAAACTTGATGAAATAAATGAAGAAAAAACGAGAGGAATTATACTTAGATCAAAAGCAGAATGGGTTGAAGGGGCCGAAAAAGAACACAAAATACTTCTCCACTTTAGAAAAAAAGCGATCCGAATAACGTACAATGCAACAATTAATGATCGACAACAATATTGAAATGAATCGACATAATATCCTTAAATACGCTAAACAATACTACGAACACATACATAGTGAAGATATTAACCTAGATCATGATAAGTATTTTTTTAAAAACGCAAATAACCTACTAAATAATAATGACAAAGAATCATACGAATGTATGATTACCGAATATGAATGTAAAACGGCGTTAAAAGATATGAAACACATGAAAAGCCCGGGCTCGGACGGACTTACTGCAGAATTTTGCAAATTATACTGGAATAACAAAATAATACTATATTGAATCTATTAACTACTCGTATGAACATGGCTCACTAACAGAACTACCAACTCAAGGAATTATAACACTTATACCAAAGAAAGAGAAAGATACACTATCCATTAACAACTGGAGACCTATTTCACTTTTGGATGTAGATTATAAGATAGCAACTAAAGTACTAGCAAATAGAATGAAGAAAGTACTATATTCTCTAATAAATCCAAATCAAACTGGTTTTTTAAAAGGTCGATATATCTGAGAAAATGTAAGAACTATCGGAAATAATTGATGATGCTAACGATAGTAATACACCAGGTCTTATATTTTTCGCAGATTTTCAAAAAGCTTTTGATAGCATTGATCATAATTTATAATTACATGTCTAAAGTACTTCAACTTCGGAGATTCTTTCATCCAATGGGTATCTCTTCTATATAAAGACGCAAAAAGTTGCATTTCAAATAACGGCAATTTTTCAGATTTCTTCAAAATTGCAAGAGGTGTAAGACAAGGCTGTCCTATTTCATCATATATCTTTATTTTGTGTATAGAGATACTATCTCGAAAGATCGATAATAACGAAAATATTGAAGTACGAAACGAATATTGAAGTATAAAACAAACACTTTTTGCAGATCACGCTAGCTTTATACTTAACGGTTCCGAAAAATAATTTAATGCATTAGTTATATCCGGCCTAAAACTAAATAAATCAAAATGCACAATACTAAAAAATAGGATCCCTTAAAAATAACGCAAAACTGTCAACACTACACAAACCAAACCTCCACGTTAGGAACAACTTTTACAAACACGAAATCAGAACAGCATGGACTAAATTTACATAAAAAAATAAATCGTTCCAACATGTGTTAAACAACTGGAAAAAAATGGAACCTTACACTAATCGAAAAAAATAGCAGTTCTTAAAACTTTCGCTTTCCCGAAGCTTGTATATCCTTTAACAGTCCTCGCACAACCACCAGACAAAATAATATCCGAAATAAATAACATAATGTTCGATTTGTATGGGATGGAAAACCAGACAAAATATCAAGAAAAACTATTATTCAAGACTACAAGGATTACGGTTTAAAAAATTATTGATTTACACTCATTTGTTCATTCACTAAAAGCTTCCTGGATAAAGCGTACATTCACTAAAAGCTTCCTGGATAAAGCGTATTCAAGAATCACTCGATAATTGGAGCAAAGCCGAACTAAATAAATACGGCGGAGAATTACTCTTTAAATGCAACATTAATCAGTACGATGCAAAAAATGTGTGTAGAAAATATACTTTTTTAAATGAACTAATTATTTCATGGAGTAAAATCAACTTTATAATATTATCTGCAGATTCGCATAAATCAAATGAAAATATATGGAATAATTCAAATATAAATACCATATTTTATAATAATCGGGTTAGCAAAGGAATAATGTGCATTAAACATATATATATGATTACAGAAAAAAATATACCGGTGATTTCCTAAAATACTATTCGCTACTAGGAAGCATTAAACATGATTGGAAAACTAAAATTAAGTCTGAAACAATAGATTACAATACACAGAGCTTCCTTTTTCAAATAATAACATCAAAGGAGAAAATAAGCAAAGTATTATACAAAAAGCAAATAGAACAATATAAAACAACTAATAAATATCTCGTTAAATGGGAAAATGAGCTTAACAATCAAAATATACAATGGAAACAGATATTCACCATACCATTTAAATATACCATAAGCACAAAACTGAGAGCGTTTCAATACAAATATTTAATGCGAATTATTCCAAACAACGCATTTCTATTTAAATGTAAAATAAAACCTTCCAATTTGTGTGAATTTTGCAATATGTCTTTTGATTTAAAGAAGCATATGTTCTATGAATGCATACACATACAAGCTTTCTTGTCAGATATAAACGAATTGCTAAACCGAACAATGCAGTTTAATACTTTATTAACATATGAAACCATTTCATTCTGTATTATTCGTGACACATGTAAGAAGAAAATACCAATTATTGGGTTCATAATTCTTTTGGCAAAATACTTTATTTTCAAATGTAAATGTAACACATCTCTACCACTAATCCAATCTTTTAAATTATATATCACAAGCACATCCAATCTTTTAAATTATATATCACAAACACAATCAAAATAGAAGAAACAATTGCCTTTATGAAGAATAAAATGAATATATTCAACCAAAAATGGAATGATTTTATATTTATTTAACTATCTAATATTATCAGTACATTATTACATAGTCATTAACACACCTTTTTATAGAACCATAGACTTCAGTTACAATGGTGCAATTACCCTGATAGTCAGGGACTTTTAGAAATATTTAATCGTACAACTCTGACCTACTTGAAGAATATACTGGCGTTATAATTAACATCACTATATTCTACCTACAACTATGATTCAAACAAAATACATAACTCCATTTATCTGTCTCCAATATACATTGTCTCCATTTATCTGTTATGTTTTTCTTGCATTGAATAACACCTTCCCAAAAACATTGACGCATGAACTATATTGTCATGAAACTTTTGTAGATTTTGATATAATTTAGTATAGTCTTGTAATATGATACTGTGTTTGGAAATATCACCTCAAAATAGCAAATTATATTTCTAGTATAATTAAATCAGGTCAAATGTTACAAAGGATCTACTTTACGTTTATCATCCAAGTGCACTGAGAAACTCTTATTTGTGTTGATATTATTATGTGACGATACAAAGCATGTTCTTTAATATATGTCCGACAACAGTATCCATTCATGCTTGACATTTTTTCATGTATATCGTGTATATTTCCTGTTCTTTGTGATATAATACATGTATTAATGAATAAATATGGAAATGGAAAAAAAATAAAATGGTGTCTATATGGTCCCACATCTACAAGGGGTAAAACATGTACATAATGGTGTCGATTTGGTCCCACATCTACAAGGGGTAAAACATGTACACCTAATTGTGTCGATATGGCCCCACATATACAAGGATAAACCATGTAAACATCATGGTGTCAATATGGTCCCACAACTACAAGTTGTAAAACATGTACACGTAATGGTGTCGATATGGCCCCACATCCACAATGGGTAAACCATGTACACATCATGGTGTTGATATGGTCCCACATCTTCAGCAAGCCAAAACTAATATTACTTACCAAAACACTGTCCTACCGATTTGAACTATTAAGGAACAGGACATAACGTTACACGCATCTACACGTGGTAAAACATATGCACGTCATGGCATCCGTAGTCTCGTATTTACAGGCATGGTATCATAAGTCTCGCATACATAGGCATCTCTACCGTATTGAAAAAAACGTGCCTTTAATTTGGTGTTTCCTAATCCATGCCGTTCTTCCCCACCAGCGTGAATGTATCTCCATCCATGTCGGCCAAGCCGGGGTCCAGATCGGCAATGCATGCTGGGAGTTGTACTGCCTGGAGCACGGGATCCAGCCGGATGGCCAAATGCCCAGCGACAAGACGGTGGGTGGGGGTGACGATTCCTACAACACCTTCTTCACAGAGACCGGGGCCGGAAAGCACGTGCCCAGGGCGGTGTTCGTGGACCTGGAACCAACCGTCGTCGGTAGGTGTTCATTGTAGACAGTTTACAGAACTGCCAACAGTGCGAGCTCTGTAACGTTATTGAGAGTACATTTACTTGATAAGACTACTGAAGCTGCACGTGACATACTAATTGGTTAACATGTACAGGCTTAAATTGCTTCAATATTTGGACACTTGTTACATGTGAGCATATGTAACTCGTACTGCCATTAACATGACCTTTACCCTTTGTACCTTCACATTTTTGCGGAAAGACTTGTTTGTACAAGTTTCTTCATCATATAAGTTTTAATATTTCTCTACGCTACGGATTGCTTCAATATTTGCACATGTGATACATGTCAGCATTTGGAACACACTTATGCCCCATTAACAGGACTGACCTTTTTGATTTCACATGAAAGTTTAAAACATTGTACGTCATAAACTGACCTTTTTGATTTCACATGAAAGTTTAAAACATTGTACGTCATAAAGTTTTTACAAGTTTCTTCATCGTATACATCTAATGTTAAATGGATGGATTGCTTCAATACTTTGACACTCGATACATGTAATCAATTGGAACACACTCCTGCTGCCGTTAACATGACCTTTATCTTTTTCCCGCCCTTGATCATGTTACGGTCAAATGCCTCTGCTAATTTCATTTCGTATCGCGGTTACAATATCTTATTGAAATACATTATGGCAGACGCAACATATATAGTCCATTTGTTAAATGCAAATCTGTTATTTCAGATGAGGTGCGCACGGGCACGTACCGCCAACTGTTCCACCCGGAGCAGCTGATCACGGGCAAGGAGGACGCGGCCAACAACTACGCCCGCGGCCACTATACTATCGGCAAGGAGATAGTGGATCTCGTCCTCGACCGTATCCGTAAACTCGCCGACCAATGTACCGGTCTCCAGGGCTTCCTCATCTTCCACAGCTTCGGCGGGGGCACCGGCTCCGGCTTCACTTCCCTGCTCATGGAGAGGTTGAGCGTCGACTACGGCAAGAAATCCAAGCTGGAGTTCGCCGTGTACCCAGCGCCACAGATCGCCACCGCTGTGGTAGAGCCGTACAACTCCATCCTGACCACCCATACCACGCTGGAGCACTCCGACTGCGCCTTCATGGTCGACAACGAGGCGATCTACGACATCTGTCGCCGTAACCTCGACATTGAGCGCCCGACGTACACAAACCTGAACCGACTGATGAGTCAGATCGTCAGCTCCATCACCGCCTCTCTCCGCTTCGACGGCGCCCTGAACGTCGATCTGACGGAGTTCCAGACCAACTTGGTGCCGTACCCCAGAATTCACTTTCCCCTCGCCACCTACGCACCCGTCATCTCCGCCGAGAAGGCCTACCACGAACAGTTGTCCGTCGCCGAGATCACCAACGCCTGCTTCGAGCCGGCCAACCAGCTGGTGAAGTGCGACCCGCGCCACGGCAAGTACATGGCCTGCTGCATGCTATACCGAGGTGACGTCGTGCCCAAGGACGTTAACGCCGCCATCGCCACCATCAAGACCAAGCGCACCATCCAGTTCGTAGACTGGTGCCCGACCGGTTTCAAGGTGGGCATCAACTACCAGCCCCCGACCGTCGTACCCGGAGGCGACTTGGCAAAGGTCCAGCGAGCCGTGTGCATGTTGAGCAACACCACCGCCATCGCCGAAGCCTGGGCCCGTCTTGACCACAAATTCGACTTGATGTACGCAAAGCGGGCCTTTGTTCACTGGTACGTGGGCGAGGGCATGGAGGAGGGTGAGTTCTCGGAGGCCCGTGAGGATCTGGCTGCCCTGGAGAAGGATTACGAGGAGGTGGGCGTTGACTCGGTCGAGGGCGAGGGCGAAGACGAAGGGGAGGAGTATTAGAAGATCAGTAAACAACCAGAACCATCCAGAACCATCCAAACGTGGTGGATAATTCTCATTTATAATAATTAAAAACATACACTGTGGGACTTTCATCTGCTACAGTTAAGCAGTACAAATTGCCATGGTACTCGATCTGATTGATAGAATGCGTTCTCAGTTTCCTGTTTCATACCAAATGACTTCTGTAATAAACAAGTGTACTAAATTGTGTGATAAATGTGATTTGTGTAGTCAGATCAACTACCCTGGTTGCTAACATAATTTGTCGCATTTAACTGATTTGATTATGTTTTTCTACTTGGTTCTGCTATACTATGATTTACAAAGAAACCGTTACAACGTAATACAATAACTCCATTTAAAGTTAGTTATGTCTCGTTTGTCGTTTTATAAATCCTCGCCCCCTCGTGTACGTACTCTTACCGATATGTCTGTCAAAAATGAAACCTTAATCCCTTTAATTGATAATCATTAGAGGACTTCATATCAGAATAGTGACCAATGGTCCGGACAAATGGGCTTATGGTATATGTGCAGACTCGATGCCTGTTTGTGTGACTGTTGAAATATTGCCCTGTAACCCAAATGTTCTGTCTGTAACGCAGGGCGACTTGCACGTCGTCCTGCGTTACAGACACGCATTCGAGTTAATTGACCAGTCTTTGGCCAGACTAAACTAAACTAATAATCTGCTATGCGAGTACTCTACTACACTGTGTTACAATTGGTAGTGAGACAAAACATTCGGGGTAATTGACCAGTCTTCTAAGTAATGATCTCCTATGCGAGCACTCTACTACACTGTGTTGAAGTACGCTTGCTAGGGACATGCCGGACATGTTATAATGCCTGGAGAAATGTAGCCCGGCTATATTAGAAGCAGGGCACCTAATCCTTAATGGAATAGCAAACAGAGCAGATCCTAATCGGGATTGTTGATGCAAGGCCGATCCGGATCTACACTGGTCGCAAAACAGTTATCCCATTTCTCCAGTCGCTCACATTTGAGAATGGTAGACTTCGCAATCTGATCTGGGTATACATTATCCTCTGTCCCAGTCCAATTCTTTCAAGAAAAGCCATCATTCGGTGAAATATGGAAACCAACTCCGTCATGTAGTTAACCCCCTTCTCTGTATGACCTTAAACCCATTCACTTACAGTGACGCCTTCAATTATGGGTTTGACGGACCCGTTCTATGGTTTAGTTTTAAAGGTACATGCCGACTCGGTAGGAATTAAATAAGTTTATAATTGTGTCGCTGTTCCACCAGTTCTAAAAATTACGAGTGAGCGCTATACAGATATAATCATTTAGGAATATTTATTTTACTGATAGTGACTCGCGGTGGTGTCGGGCAATTTTCATGCAAATGAGGCATGATAGTTTTTAATTTATACTAATTAAATGCGTCAAAAATAATGTTTTCGAGTATGATCATTGTACATCAAAAAATAAATACGGAGAATAAATGGTAATGTCCGTTAAACTTTAAAGGTAACACGGTTATCGCCCCTGATATCAGTGTCAACATTTACGTCTGATATAAACTGTATAATATTGCCAATAACTACGTGGGGTAATTGTAATGAATGTTTATTTTGCCAGAAAATGTCTCCGATTTGTCTCTGAAATAAAGAACAGTTTGTGCATACTGACTGGGCATACACCTTTGAGGACCCGGTCTATACCTGATCAGGTTTTGATCCTTTGATTATGTGTGTAATATCATTGCTAGAAGACAGATGTCCTGGCTTTTCTATTTATGATTAGCTAAATCAAGGGTGGTTACAACAACAATGGCTGAATGTGTTGAAAGCGCACCCATTCCAAAGTAAGTATTATTTGATATTTTCCTCAATAGTCAACGGATTTTGTTGAAATATGGCGCAGCAAACGCGTCTTCATTAGTTGCATTTGGTGGTCTCTGAGTTCGGCACATACTTATTTCGTTTTTGCGAAGAATCGATTTCCGTGTTGGTAACGTACGTTTGGGTCCAGTACCGAGACCACCAAATGCAGCTGAACAAGACGCGTTTGATGCGCCATATTTCATCAAAATCCGTTACATAATAAGGACGAAATAAAAGAATACGTACGCGGAATCGGAGGGCATCTGGAGCTTTCAATACTTGTTGTTGTTGTTGTAACCGCTGGTTTTCTGCCCCCGCCACCGAAAGGTGAGGGGGCGGTGAGCATATAATATTACCGGCGTCCGTATGTCCGTCCGTCCGTCCGTCCCGAAGCTGGTAAATGTCTTGTAATTTATGTTTCCGTACATGGTTTTACTTGATATTTTACACGGGCATTGTTATAATTGTCCTCTACCACACTGTGACGAATCCAAAGCTATCGCGTGTGCACGTAAAACCTATCGCGTGCGCACGCGAAAGTAAAAAATATTTCCATGTCTCCTCTGTGCCACCGTAGAAATGGTATGTTTGAAAATAATTAAAGTAACATGGATCTAATCTCATTGCAGCTTGCATGGTTTTGACATCAACGATACTATCGGACTGAACTTAGCAATACATTTTATATCAAAGCGGGCATGGATTAGAGGCAGACACCCGCACACACATTTTCCTGTTTCTAGAACAGTACCCTTTTCATGAAAATGGAATAGTCTGAAAATAACATGGGCATGTCTCCCAGTTACTTAGGGGTGAACGGTTTAACCACACTAAATCATCAGATATTCATCGGATATTCATGCGCAAGTATCAAAAGTAGTACGTTACACAAATCGGCCATAGTTGTTATGCCATAGACACTCTTTGCTTGCAGAAACCAGTCAATTGATATATATCGCATGCATGTTAATGTAACAATTACATCAGTTTCGAGCATATGCTTTGGGATTATTTTGTAAGTCGGATCATATACGGGCACCGCACGAGTGCCGAATGACTGTCTACGGACCTTATACGGCCAAAGAATCGTAGGAAGCCCATGCATGCACAACTTTCAGCCATCTACGGGTTGTCGGGATTTGGACCCATAAACTGCCCGGGAGCTTCATGTAACCAGGACATTTGTAAACTTAGTACGTACGATTTCCGACCTGGTATATACGCCCCCTCCGCAACAACCCGTACGTGCACTCACAGGCCTCACCGGGCCCGACATGGACCACATGTTGATACCATGTTGGTGAGTAGTGGTATAATGTATGTTGATACCATGTTGGTGAGTATTGGTATAATGTATGTTGATACCATGTTGGTGTATATTGGTATCACGTATGTTGATACTATGTTGGTGTCTCGATATCGTGCATGTTGATACCATGTTGGTGTCTATTGGTATCAAGCATGTTGATACAATGTTGGTGTCTTGATATCACGCATATTGATACCATGTTTGTGTCTTGATATCATACATGTTGATACCATGTTGGTGTCTATTGGTATCATGCATGTTGATACCATGTTGGTGTCTTGATATCATGCATGGTGATACAATGTTGATGCATGTTGGTGTCTTGATATCATGCATGTTGATACCATGTTGGTGTCTTGATATCATGCATGTTGATACCATGTTGGTATATATTGGTATCGTGCATGTTGATACCATGTTGGTGTCTATTGATATCATGCATGTTGATACCATGTTGGTGTCTTGATATCATGCATGTTGATACCATGTTGGTGTCTCGATATCATACATGTTGATACCATGTTAGTGTCTATTGATATCATGCATTTTGATACCATGTTGGTGTCTATTAGTATCACATATGTTGATACCATGTTGGTGTCTATTAGTATCACATATGTTGATACCATGTTGGTGTTTATTGGTATCACATATGTTGATACCATGTTGGTGTTTATTGGTATCACGTATGTTGATACCATGATGGTGTCTTGATATCACGTATGTTGATACCATGTTGGTATCTTGATATCATGCATGTTGATACCATGTTGGTGTCAATTGGTATCATGCATGTTGATATCATGTTGGTGTCTTGATATCATGCATGTTGATACAATGTTGGTGTCTTGATATCATGCATGTTGATAACATGTTGGTGTCTTCACATCATGCATGTTGATACCATGTTAGTGTTTATTGATATCATGCACATTGATACCATGTTGGTGTCTTGATATCATGCATGTTGATACCATGTTGGTGTCTATTGGTATCATGTATGTTGATACCATGTTGGTTTCTATTGGTATCATGCATGTTGATACCATGTTATCTATTGACATCATGCATGTTATCATGTTGGTATCTATTGATATCATGCATGTTCATACCATGTTGGTGTCTATTGCTATCATGTAGGTTGATACCATGTTGGTGTCCATGCATGTTGATACCATGTTGGTGTCGATTGGTATCACGTCTGTTGATACCATGTTGGTGTCTATTGGTATCATGTATGTTAATACCATGTTTGTGTCTATTGGTATCACGTATGTTGATACCATGTTGGTGTATATTGGTATCATGTATGTCAATACCATGTTTGTGTATATTGGTATCATGTATGTTGATAAAATGTTAGTGTTTATTGGTATAATGTTGGTGTCTATTGGTATCATGCATGTTGATACCATGTTGGTGTCTATTGGTATCATGTATGTCGAAACCATGTTGGTCTCGATTGGTATCATGTATGTTGATACCATGTTGGTGTATATTGGTATTATGCATATTGATACCATGTTTCTGTCTTGATATCATACATGTTGATACCATGTTGGTGTATATTGGTATCATGTATGTTGATACCATGTTGGTGTCTATTTGTATCGTGTATGTTGATACCATGTTGGTGTCTATTGGTATCACTTATGTTGATACCATGTTGGTGTCTTGATATCATGCATGTTGTTACCATGTTGGTGTCTTGGTATAATGCATGTTGATACTATGTTGCTGCCTATTGGTATCATGTATGTTGATACCATGTTGGTGTCTATAGGTATCATGCATGTTTATACCATTTTGGTATCTATTGATATCATGCATGTTGATATCATGTTGATATATAGTGATATCATGCATGTTGCTACCATGTTGGTGTCTACATGATCCTGTTATGTTGAATACCATGTTGGATTGGTCTATTGATATCATGCATGTATGTAACCATTTGTTGTTGGTATATTGGTATCACGTGATTGTTGATACCATGTTGGTGTCTATTGGTATCATGTATGTTAATACCATGTTTGTGTCTATTGGTATCATGTATGTTGATACCATGTTGGTGTCTATTGATATCATGCATGTTGATACCATGTTGGTATCTATTGATATCATGCATGTTGATACCATGTTGGTGTATATTGATATCATGTAGGTTGATACCATGCTGGTGTCTATTGATATCATGCATGTTAATACCATGTTGGCGTCTATTGGTATCATGTATGTTAATACCATGTTTGTGTATATTGTTATCATGTATGTTGATACCATGTTAGTGTTTATTGGTACCATGTTGGTGTCTTTTGGTATCATGCATGTTGATACCATGTTGGTGTCTATTGGTATCATGTATGTTGATACCATGTTGGTGTCTATTGGTATGATGTATGTTACAATGTTAGTGTATATTGGTATCATGTTGGTGTATATTGGTATCATGTATGTTGCTACCATGTTGGTGTCTATTGATATCATGCATGTTGATACCATGTTGGTGTATTGATATTATGCATTTTGATATTATGTTGGTGTATATTGATATCATTCATGTTGATACCATGTTGGTGTCTATTGATATCATGCATGTTAATACCATGTTGGTGTCTGTTTATATCATGCATGTTGATACTATGTTGGTGTCTTGATAGCATGCTTGTTGATACCATGTTGGTGTATATTGATACCATGCATGTTGATACGATGTTGGTGTCTATTGATATCATGCATGTTGATACCATGTTGGTGTATATTGGTATCATGTATGTTGATACCATGTTGGTGTCTATTGGTATGATATATGTTGATACCATGTTGGTGTCTATTGGTATCATGTATGTTGATACCATGTTAGTGTCTATTGGTATCATGTATGTTGCTACCATGTTGGTGTCTATTGATAGCATGCATGTTGATATCATGTTGGTGTCTTGATACCATGCATGTTGATACCATGTTGGTGTCCATTGGTATCATGTATGTTGATATCATGTTGGTTTATATTGGTATCACGCATGTTGATACCATGTTGGTGTATATATCTGACAAATACGCGAGGGATATGTGTGATTTATAATGCAGGTTTTTCCTGAAAATATCATCCAGCGCGTAATATTTTCCCGGTTTTCTTTTCGCTAATTAATTGTGATGATATTTCTGCTTGATTTAGTATCGTCTAACCTTTACTATATACGAAGTGTGTTCATAAAATACGTGGACAAATCCCATCATTTGTTATCTTCCATCGCATTTCAACCAATTTTGGATATCTTGTTGCCATGGCCAATGGGTCATATAAATCTTGGGAAATAATAGCGACATTATTTAACGTATCTTTTGCGACAACATATTTGTTAAAAAATGTGACGTCATGACTGGAAATGACGTAGTTTAACGACTGTCTGCTCTGTCTATGAGAACATACCGGAAGAACCAAGATTTGTTATTAAATTGTTCATTAGAAAGCATAAATGAAGACGAGATGTTGATCATGAGAGATTTATACGATGAAAGCGCACTTTCTTTGTGACAATTTACTAGCGATATAGTCGGATAGACAGTGGACGGGAATGCACAAAGGATAGGCCAGACATGGATGTCCAAAAGTGACGTCGTCAGAAGAAAAAGTCTGGGTTGGCGGATCATTTGTGCGTGACCTGTTAGATCGGTTGAACTCGGTACCTGCACACTCAATTGTGTGATTAAACAGATTTAAATATCAGGAGACAACAGCATTAGCAGCAACATTAGCAGCAGCTAGATCAGCAGCAGTAGGATCAGCTTGTACCTTATGGCAAATTATTTACAGTTTTACTTGTTTACGTCTTGCGATGCAGGACACTTTTCGGAATACATTGCTCTTTATTGTATGCAATTCCGATGTAAACTGGCCGATTTATTCATATTTTAGCACATCCACCGAATGCGATTTGAACGTGACGTCATATTCTTCACGACGTCACATTACTTATATCAAGCAACGAAGTCATCTGAACACGAGAGAAACGGAGAAGATAATACATCTTTGTGCGCGCGCAGCTGGGCGCCCAAACAATTCGTGAATTGTTAATTCGAGGGAACGAATTGTTTTTTCGTGGGAACAACTTGTTAACTTGAGGAACGAATTGTTAATTCGAGGGAAGGAATTGTCGTTTTCTGACAAAGAATCGCTTACCGTCAAATGAATGTAAATAACGTGAATGTAAGAAATAAACGGTTCTCGATTCTTCGTGAGAGTACAACCATAAAACACGTAGGTCATTTTCAAAAGGGTATGGGATCACGTGGTCTGTTGTTTACACTGGATTAATGGCGGCGCCCATGAGGTCTCGGATAAATGTTATGTCCTCAATACGACTGCGGTTTATTCCTTTTAATGCTGATTATGTTCCAGCCGTTAACACTACGGGTCCGCCAATATCAACTACGAGTCTGCCAATACCAAATTTAGCAGCATTACTTATGCAGTTAGTCTGAACATTCGGCAAAGATATTTTAATCGGACGTAATCGAACGTTGTTTAAACGTGGCCCGATTACAATCTCAATCTCTGCAGAATGTTCAGACTAACTACATGAGTATTGCTGCTAAATTTGGTATTGGCGGACTCGTAGTGTTAACTGCTGGAACATGGTCATCGTTAGAAGAAATACACCGCAGTCGTATTCATGAAAAATAAGATTTACCTGCTACCTCAAGGGCGGCCATTAATAAAGTGTAAACAATAGACCACGTGGTCCCATACCATGAGTTTTTGATGCGCTATATCCATGTATCATCACAATCCTTATGTTGGTTAGAACGATTTTAGAGAAACTATACTGTATAAATATGGCAGAACTGGACATGTAATTTAAACTTAATTTAAATGTGCACATGTCGTACGCCAAACAAATGATAATCGAATATTCATTTGATCTATCACAAACATCCGTGCACATACTTCAAATGCTACCGACCAGCGTATATGTACTTCGTTTACTTCCAATGCTGCGTGTAGGCGCGTAACAACAATCAACACTCGGGTGAACGTTCATGATGTTCGTTTACCTTTCTCATCGTCGGAACTCTTGCATTGAATTTCACTAATGAGTTAAAATGTGAAATACGTATGCCCGTGAAGTATTATGTCAAGTGAGTTATTTTGGAATAGTCTTTTTTGCTGTGAAGTAAACCGGTGTCGACATGTGCAAAATAGATAATAAACAACCGACACCTGAAGTTAAGATATATTAATACTCAAAACATCTTAAGAACTCAATGCGAGTTTGTTATACATAAATACTATTTTTGTGTTAAGTTGTCAACTATAAATGCTTTGTCATTTCGTCGCTCAATCAATAAATAAGACACGAATTTATAATGTGTAGAATGTGCGATATTGCGCGACCTAATGTTGCGTGGCGGAACGTGTGGCATATCTGTTCCACGTTTTGCTGCCGACGAACTTTTGGCTATTAAACACATTAAATCTAAAAAATGTTTAAAAGTAAGTACTTTTTCATCAATAACAAAAAAGTAACCCTCCCCATAAAAAGTTATTTGCTGAAATTCCATCAAATATTTATTTTATTGCGAAAAAACGATTTTCCTATGGGAATTTAACATGGAGAGACAATTTCCAAATTTTTTCGTTTTTTGATCCTGAAGGATCACAAAACGAAAAATTTGGAAATTGACTCCGAAATTGACGAGATAGCTTGAAAATGATGTAATTAAGAAAACAAGTTAGATTTTGAAAATCAGTCCACAAATAAATAATATATTTGAAACAAATATATTGTTAAATTCCCATATAGGAAAATCGTTTTTTCGCAATAAAATCAATATTTGATGGAATTTCAAGAAATAATTTTTTTTGGGGAGGGTGACTTTTTTCTTATTGATAAAAAAATACTTACTTTTAAATATTGCGATATTGCGCGACTTTATGTTGCATGGCGGAACGTGTGGCATATCTCCACATACAAATCAAATAACCTTTCTATTATATACGTACATCATTCGTAATTTATATGCGCTTAAAAAAATATACAAAATGTAAATAAAATGAAGAAATTAGTGGCGAGGTGAAGCGTAGTTCCGGCACTGACCAATATGAACTCGCGAGAAGTCAATATGGAAAAAATAATGACGTCTTGCGTTGCATTGTGTATCCATGGGAAACGAAAGTACGCATATAATAAGTTATGCATATTGTTTAGAATCACTTTTTCACTCGGGTATACATATTTTGTTCTATATAATTCAGTTAGAAATCTGAACACGTCATCGATAAATTTATTGTTGATGATGTGCATTGTGTCACAACGTTCTAAATGCGCATTTTATTTTAATACTTATACAATTTAATCGAAGAATATTCATATCACGCATTCGATGACGTAAATAATATTTAACGTTTAGTCTTGTACAATATGTATTTTGTAGTTTTGAATAAAACACCGCGCATTTTACAATGTCTAGTGACAATGTCACTTTACAAATTACGTCGCGAATGCGCAATTTTTAAAGTTACCGTAGTTTGTGTGATGTTAAATATTTGCCGCACTTATATAACACGGTGATTATATAACACGGTGTATTATATTGTAATTACAAATTGTGTTTTAAATTATTTCTGATAGTGTACATGTTGTGGCGGTCGCACATAAACAAGGTCAAGATCACGTGGTTACAACAACAACAACAATGTCTGAAAGTGTAGAAAGCTCGCCCATTCCAAACTAAGTATTATTTGATATTTTCCTTAAACGGATTTTGATGAAATATGTCGCAGCAAACGTGTCTTCATGAGCTGCATGTTGGTGGTCCCGGGAGTTCGACACATAATTATGTCGTTTTTGCGAAGAATTCTGCGCAAAAACGACTGATGTTTGGGCTAAAGTATAGATACCACTAAATGCAGCTTAACAAGACGCGTTTGATGCGCCATATTTCATAAAAATCCGCTACATAATAAGGACAAAATAAAAGAATATGTACTTTGAACCGGATGGCTTCTGGAAGTTACAGTACTTGTTGTTGTTGTTGTTGTAACCACGTGATCATACACCTTGATAAACATCACACAAAACTACGCAATTTAAAACGTCTAGTGGAAATATCACACCTTTCAAATTACGTCGTTATTGTGCGCTCTTTAAAAACGTAGTTTATGTTGTAAGAACTACATGTATATTAGTATATGCCTAATCATGTTGTACGAGAGCACTGTTGTAAACGGAATGTGCATTTTATCTTCTTTCTAGTAATGTAAATTGTATGGTGGTTGCTCATAAACTTAATACATAGAGGATATTCATATTTTTGATACGAATATGACATATATATTCATCGAGTGGTGTGAAATGTCCATATTTCACCGGGAAATATGGACATTTCATACCACGAGATGAACACACATGTCATATTCGTTGCAAAAATATGAATATTCTATTTATTATATACCGCTCCATGGAAATTAATAGTTTCTTAGACTGTATACGGCAATGAATGTGTATTTGCAGTATATTTGCAGTCCGACACTGCAGATGCGCGTTATGAATATAGATAGCGGAAGTAGTCGTATTTTCACCGGAAGTTGTTTATTTCATCGATGAGAACATATGACTTTTATTTACATCGTATAACTATGTATTTCATGGGTAGGTATATAATACAATACATACTTCAAAATGTCTAGTGGAAATGTCACAATATGCGAACTAGGTCACTAGATTACATTCTGTGAAGCGTAAACGTAGTTTGTCGGGTATTAAATATATGAACCACGGGTCACCATTTTAACAAATCTGAAGATCATCATCGGTCGATCAATTATGTAAAGTTTCGTTCAGATCGGCATGTCAGTTCATGAGGAAAATGTTAAGAATTTGACCCACTTTTAGAGTGGCGTCCATCTTAGATTGCATGGCGCCGCCATTTTTTTAGATTAAATTTGAAAAGGCTTCAGCACAGAATCATATCTGTAACATTTGACCAACATCCGCCCAGCGCTTTATGAAATTTATCCCGTCAACACAGTGCGTATGTGCCGTGAAACAATAGTTTATTTTTAACACAGTGCGTATGTGCCGTGAAACAATAGTTTATCCCGTCAACACAGTGAGTATGTGCCGTGAAACACGCTGCCGTGAAACATTTTTGATATCCAGTCAATACTATTTTTGCATTTTACAGCCATTTGTAGGTGTTGACGGGATAAATAGAATAGTAGGTTAGTTTAAACATATTTTATTTGCATATTATTTACAATGGTACAAGGCGACAATGGAATTTACAATGATATATACAAATGGGTTTGGATTGAAAGCAAGCTTATTTAAATCCTCTCCCTAGTAGGTTAGTGCCGTGAATGGAAAAAAATATCTGGCGCGGCACGGAAACGGGATGTGCTCGGCAGAGCCTCGCCCATCCCGTTTCCTGAGCCTTGCCAGATATTTTTTCCCATTCACGGCACTAACCTACTATTCTCTATCTATTTTCCTTATTTATGAACCAAATGAGTGGTCGCAACATACACTTCTGATGAGAAATAAAGAAATTCCTGAGCCTTGCCAGATATTTTTCCCATTCACGGCACTAACCTATTATTCTCTATATAGCAATTTGAAGTTGGTAATGAAAAAATGATAATTTTACCGTTCATTGTCATCTTGGATGACCTACTGTCTGTTTCACGAAACCTGCCCAAATGTTACGGTCATATAAACAATTAAAAAACAAATTAATTTGTCTATGGGAATTTAACATGGGGGGAAAAGTGGTTGAGGAGTGTGGGAGGAGCTAAAAAAATAAAAAAATTGGAAATTGACTCCGAACCCTGGAAATGATCTAAGAAAAAAAAGTTAAATTTTAAAAATCGGTCCAGTATTTCTGAAATTCTAAAACATTTCCCCATGTTAAATCCCCATAGACATTTTCACTCTGTGAACATGGGGAAATTGTTTTTTTCGCAATAAAATAAATATTTGACCAAATTTCACGAAACAGAAAGAAGGCTCGTTCTTAAATTTTGCTTTAATTTAATATTATCACAAAAAATATTGTTTTTGCATTGTTTATATAGCCGTAAAATTTGGGCAGGTTTCGTGAAACAGACAGTAATTCTACGATTGCAATGCAAATCATACCGGGGCTATCTACTCTTCAATATCTTCTGTCTGATGTCTGATGTCTGACATTACTACATTCGGCGGAAAAAATATTTAACCTTCACCTTTAACCCCCTGCAGGCCACGCCCATTTTTTTGACCATTTGAACAATCTTAAAGTGACCCACAGTGATCATTTGTGCAAAATGTTGTAAAAATCCGCTTGTCAGTTCATTAGATGTCGTTTGAAGCGTTTGACCTACTCACAAATCATCAAAAGATGAAATCTCATTTTCAGTACATATACTGCTCATGTGATAAGGCGCAGTGTGGTACTATCTTCTGAATGGACTCTATAATATCTGGAACATGATCGGATAAAATCATCTATTTGACAGTGTTGTACTATCTTCTGAATGGACTCTATAATATCTGGAACATGATCGGATAAAATCATCTATTTGACAGTGTTGTACTATCTTCTGAATGGACTCTATAATATCTGGAACATGATCGGATACAATCATCTATTTGACAGTGTGGTACTATCTTCTGAATGGACTAATCTGAACATCATTTTGTGACGATTAGATTGGTCGGAAAATTAGTATATCACAGTCCATTCCATCTACTTATGGTTGAAAGGGTTAAACTAATAGATATAACGTCTTAGAAATAATACTCAACTATCGTATATGCAATATAATGCGCCTATGGTTTGCATATATACATGATATAAGACATCATCTGTTGGATTTGACTCCTCAAAGCATCGCCCAGCGTTATCAACCCTCGATTTGTTTTCCAGACGACTCATATGTACAACTGGGTTCAGAATGTGCAATTAAAACTATCGTCTGTTTCACGAAAGCTGCCCAAATTTTACGGCCATATAAACAATTCAAAAATCATATTTTTTTCGATAATATTAAATTAAAGGAAAATTTAAGAATGAGCCTTCTTTTTATTTCGTGAAATTTTGTCAAATATTGATTTTATTGCGAAAACAAAATTTCCCCATGTTAAATCCCCATAGACATATATTCACGGAGTGAAGATGTCTATGGTGATTTAACATGGGGACATTCTTTTTAATTTTAGAAATACTGGACTGATTTTGAAAATTTAACTTTTGTTTTCTTAGTTAGATCATATCCAAGCTATCTAGCCAGGTTTCGGAGTCAATTTCCAAATTCTTTCGTTTTTTGACTCCTCCCACAATTTCTTACCACTTTTTCCCCCATGTTAAATTCCCATAGACAAATCAATTTTTCGTAATGAAATCAATATTTGACCGAATTTCACGAAATAAAAAGAAAATAATTCTTAAATTTTCCATTAATTTAATATTATCAAAAGAAATCTTGTTTTTGAATTGTTTATATGGCCGCAAAATTTGGGCAGCTTTCGTGAAACAGACAGTAGTCTTCGTTACGATCTGTGCATATGTGAGGCCTAGTGCATTTTTATTCGAGATGTAGCGAAGAATTATACAACCAACATCCAAATTTGAGGTATTACAGCTTGTATGCAAATGAGGTTTATGTCGGTCGCAACACATATTTTGCGGGTTGAAACACGGGTCTTACGCCATTAAATAGTTCTAAGAACTTCTTAGCTCGATCGCCTTTTCAGTGTGATAAATGTTTTCATAGTCTAATATTTAAGCGGCCCTCACATATCGGTCGCGGCGCCCGCGAGACTGCTAAAACAGGCCAAATATGACATTTTTGCGAGGCGTCCGGCCGGCCGCTGCCCGATTTATACGGGCTCCGCTGCGATGTTGAGGGGTCGCACAAACCCCGCAGACGTGAAGACCTGACTCCCAAATCTGCGATTGTCCAAACGCGATTTTAGGTCGTGGCAAAACTCGTAGACCAGTCGCGAGGGCCCCGACAGTCGCGAGAGCGACCGCCTGAAGATTGTGACGAAAATTATTGGAAAACAATCCGCCGGGCGCCGTGGAATGTTCACTGGCACCTCACGGCCATCCTACAATAGCCTCACGGCTTCTTAACGGCCCCACTGGTCCCGACCGTTTCCCCAGCGGCTTATAAACGGCCCCACGCGGGCCCCAACTGCCACCCCAATATTTGGGCCCTGGAGTATATATAGTCCCTGTATTTGGCATTTCATTCAACGTCTCTCTCATTGCTGTAGCCGTCTTTTTAAGGCCAGTACTGACCCAAATCATCGCTGATTTTTGACAGTATGGCGCAACGGAAACTCATCCTCCCGGAACGGCTCCGACGTACACAAATTGCAGAACTGCGGATGTGGCTGGACGCCCGGGGAAAGCCCGATATCAATCGCCAGTCGCCCGGCCGGGCTCCGCCAGGACGCCTACCGATCTCTTCTTTGATCAGCCGGCGCCCGCCGGATTATCTAGCGACGTACTGCCGACGTCCAGGCGGGCGCACTGTCTCCACTGAGATCCAATGTTCAAAGGGCACCGCCCAGGCCCCGTCTAATATGTGAGGGCACACGTCGCAGACATGAAAATCGCCCGATTCATCCACGGGCTCTAAATCCCCCGGCGACTCCTGCGATTAGAAAGATCGCGAAACGCCGGCTGATGTGTGAGGGCTGCTTAAGGGTGCGACGATTAACCGCCATACACGATTATTCAGATTCGTAACTCCATGGTTCGGTGTACGAATACAATCTTCGGTTTCGGATTCCATTCTCGGAAATCTGTATCATTTTTGGTTTTCCAAAAATATATTTTCAGCTCAACGTTTTCGCACCTCCCCCCATGTCAATTCGGCCCAGAACGAGCACTATAGTGATACGTTATAGTGTTGATTCCATACAAGATATAATCATACAAATGTCAATTCATGTTTACGTGATCCGAAATGTTACGGGAATTTAATTTTTGAACACCCCTCGTAAATGAATTGTATAACTGACCAACCAATAATAGATACATTAATGCATATGCTTCACGTGCATGTACATTTGTATACACTGCGTCAGACTACAAGAGGCCCTTCAATTACAAACATATTGTATACATGTACGGCTGGGTGATTATCAATTCGTCAATGATTTGAAAGGGAACTGTTGAGCGTAAACGTGTTGGGCTATGTATATACAGTAGCACCTCTCTAAACCGGACATCCATGTGACGCCATTGTGTTTAATTTAATTTTGACTGTAATTTATTTCATAGCCGTGTATGTCCATGATTGAAAATGACAAAAAAATGAACAAATATTACTTAGTCACAGTGGAAACTGTAAGCTGGACAACTTGGGGACCTCCGATTAGAGAGGGTCCACTGTGCTATGTAATTCATTGAATTCAATCCGTTTCACTCTTTGCGGCACATATCGTATAGATGAATGCTGTCAAACACAAATAATTATGATAGATGTGCCAGTGGGACACGGACACTCCCGATTGCAGCATGTGGCGAATAAAGCAAACATGGATGTTATTGATCGGCTGTAATAATTATAGAAACAGTTCCTTTGATGACACATTGAAGTTCACAATTTCCACTGAATACTAACCAGATGTAGTCGGTAAGTCGATGTGTAAGTCAGTTACTGCCCTAATTGAGGTTTCCATGTGTTTAAACAACCTACATGTGCCCATGAAACACCTCTCCGCTTCGCGGCTCGGTGTTCCATGGGCACATGTAGGTTGTTCAAACACATGGACACCTCAATTAGGACAGTAACTATTACATATTCGTCGTATTATGCGCTATAACGTTATGTCAAACGAACAAAAGGAAGACGTTCCAAATGACGTCCATAATGGCGCGAAAAAGCAACGTTGTTTTAACGTCATCATGCATGTTATAAACGTCATTAGAAGCGTCGGTGACTCTGTAAATTCCATACAATTGTTAAAATGCGCTCCCATTTTGGTAATACGAAGTGTATTACAAAGAACGGGAACCTGTGCTATGGTATATTTCTAATAATAAAAGTAATATATGTGTTGCTAGTATTAAAACTATTTTTCTCGGTGGAGATTCTCAACTTGAGGGGAAAATAGTCAATGACGTCTTCTCACTGAAAGTTTTCGATATCTCCAAAGTATTCTGTTCCATGGTTGTGTGATGTCATGTGATAAACATAATCTCAAACTCATTTCCATTTGATATGAGATTTATGAAACTCGTCAGCAATTTTATGCCAGAGGCTCGGTGCATAAATTGTGCGTGACTCGTTTCATAAATCTCATATCAAATGGAAACTCGTTTGAGATCCTCTATTTATGAAATTCCATGTATGTATGGTCCCTGATTAGATCACAGATGTTATAAACCTGTCATATAGGTTGAGACCAAAAATGTTGCACATGCAGCCATGTGTACATTCCCAGAATAAGTGTTTTATACTTTCAACATACATCATGTACATAGAGCAGAAATCACATAGGCTACTAGTTACTGTATTACAGTGATACAGAAAATAGAGAATAGTAGGTTAGTGCCGTGAATGGGAAACAAAATGGGAAAAAATATCTGGCAAGGCTCTGGAAACGGGATGTGCGAGGCTCTCTCTGCCTCGCACATCCCGTTTCCGTGCCACGCCAGATATTTTTTCCCATTCACGGCACTAACCTACTATTCTATTTATCCCGTCAACACCTACAAATGGCTGTAAAAGGCACAAATAATGTATTTTATCCCGTCAACACAGTGCGTATGTGCTGTGAAACACGGTGCCGTGAAACATGTTTGATATCCTGTCAATACGATCTACTGGCCACTGGGTGGCAGGTGGGGGCACGCGATGGGTAATTTAACGATCGGGGTTCATCCTTACCGGAATCCCGACAGAAGACCTGTAGCCGATTTCACCAACATTGCAAAGTATACTTTTCTAGCAAAGTATACTTTGAGGGAGTAATCATTTATTTTCCTGAAATGCATTATTTCATATAGAACTAACAACTGCATATATTTGATGATTAAAAGTATGCAGAATTATTATACTGAATTTATTACATTATCACATCCAAATTGGCTGTTAAATACCAATAAACAAACAAACAAACTTTTAGGGGAATGGCCAATTGACTTTGGTGCAGGTAAGGTTATTCTAATTTCAGGGCTGAATATATTTTTTTTCGATAAATATTCCGATTTTGGAATTTTCCCCCCAATTCAGCAGGTTAAATGCGGGATCGAACCCGTTGGCCCGACCTTAAATGATCTCAGCTGTAGATAGGCCGTTAAACACCAATAAGCAAAGAAAGAAACTGGCAAGGGTCTACACTGTTCATCATTTGATGAGCATAGTAATATGTAGAAACTACTGATAACATTGTTGATTCGTGTTTGGAAATGACAGGAATTCCTCGACAAGCCTCGGAAATCTAACGCAAATTGGCTGTGATAATGTAATAAATTCAGTATAATAAAAAATAATACATTTATCCTAAAAATGAAAATTTCTCCCTCAAAGTATACTTTGCTAGAAAAGTATACTTTGCAATGTTGGTGAAATAGGCTACAGGTTTGGCCCTCACATACGTCTTTGGCATTTGGTATGTGACAGTTGAATCTGGTTATACCGGGTAACCCCTTATGTGAGTATTACGATATTCGTAATCCTATTTTAGGGGAAGGGGCCAAGTTACTTGGTCAATTTGGTGTGGTATGGACCTGGCACCAGGTCAGGTTATTCTAATTTCAGGGCTGAATATATTTGTTCTCGATGTAAATATTCCATTCTGATTTTGGGATCCCCCCCCCCCCCCCCACCAATGCAGCAGGTTAAAATGGGATCGAACCCGTTTCCCCGGCCTTACATGACCTTAGCTGTTGATATGCCGTTAAACACTAATAAACAAACAAACAAACAATACGACCTAATCATCATGATCATTGCGTATGAATATGTGCGGTGACTGGGGATATTTTTGCATTTTACAGCCATTTGTAGGTGTTGACGGGATAAATAGAATAGTAGGTTAGTGCCGTGAATGGGAAAACATATCTGGCGCGGCACGGAAACGGGATGTGCTCGGCAGAGCCTCGCCCATCCCGTTTCCTGAGCCTTGCCAGATATTTTTTCCCATTCACGGCACTAACCTACTATTCTCTATAATTCCCACAATTCGCATCAGGTATTTTGTATTGGACGTTGTGTAATGTGGAATCTATAGTACAATTGAAACTTAATGTGTTGCCAACATAGAGTAACATCTGGAAACTCGCTTGTCCATTTTTGTTGAGATTTTATTTCCTCCACATTTTCCCCGTGGCAACGATTCTGATGTGGTACCAAAACATGATGAATTGTTATGGTATATAGCGCACCATTTAAATTGAAGACCATGTCGTGTGTTGCACTAAACGTTCTTTTTAAAATCCAAAAACTTTCATTAAGAATCAAGTACTGCTAATTTCTTAAATTCATATGTTCTCGATTTTTATTTACGTTGATGGTAACCAATTCTTCTTCAAAACAACAGAGTTATGAGATTACAGCAAACTGTACAATAATTATGGATAAACAGTTTCACATTTCCTGCACTATGTTGCATAAAAATCATCATTCCATTTATGATTAGTATTAAAGATATTAAAGTAAAAATTTACTGTAATTATATACAAAATTATAACATCACACCGTTCGGAAACCATGTGATCCCACACCCTGTAATTAATATATTGTTTAGAAGCTATTGTTGCACATGTATTAAAGTAAGTGTTGTATACATTGTACAATGTCGTATTAATTAATGTTTAAAAATAAGATAAGATTACATATAATTTATACAAAGATATAGATGTACAAACATATATTTTTTTAATTATTAAAATGACTTTTTATTGTTCTCCGTACAGTTTATAACTCCCGACGAAAAAGTAAAATTGCAAATTTTTTATTTTATTTTATTTGTTTCCCTCCTCCTACGGCACTTCAGAGATTTGGTCGTTCGTAAAACAAACAATTAAACAATAAAGGCCTAATTAACAATAAATATGCACGGTGTATACAACAATTCACTCGCATCCTGTAATTCTCTAATATTGTCATGAAATTGTAGTCCGGTTCCGAATATCTCCTCGCCTTCTACGCAGTTTGTGATGACGTAGTACACATGTGGCAATCAGGAAGAAGAATTCACAAAACTTATCTGATAAGATTCCCGGAACATTTGTTGAAAATGAGAGTTTTTGTGCAACTAAGATAAAAACCACACATTGCAGAATCATTGCCAGTCGGGGAAGGTAAGGTTGCGAGAATAAATACACAAAATTATGTCGTGTTTTCTGTTAATTTTCATTAAAACAACCACCAGTTTGTCAGTTTAACCTTTTGTAGGGTTGGGACAAAATTATAAATTATTAGCCTCAATTCTCATGGATTCGTGCCTTCTCATTGGTGTAGAACACGAGTGAATAAGCATATTCTAAGAATAGTGTTAATTGAAAATTAGTTTAAGTTGTTCCCCACGGTTTTCTAAGTTACAGACTTGACATACAATTGTGATTTTTCTACATACTTCCTTAATCTGAAGAGGGTCTGTTCGTAAATTATGCATACAATGTGATATATGTTGATTTATCGGTGAATCTTGACTTCACCATATTTAAATTTGATGCCTCTTCATAAGTTCATACAGTGTTAAAGACCGGATATAAGCATATGCTTATATAAACTTTGTCAGTTTCTTCGGCCCATTTCGTAGTGTTTCCCTTAATTGATATTGCAACATATTTTTAGCTCGACTATTCGAAGAATAAGTAGAGCTTATGTTGTCACCCCGGCGTCACCGTCACGCGGGTCACTGGAATTACCGGAAACCTCTTATTTACCGAAAACCACCGAAATACCGGAAACCCCTGTAAATCACTATATAATGTCATAAATAAGTGTTTGTCGTGTCATAAATGGTTTGTTTACTATATTATGAGATATATATGCACTAATTACAAACTATTTGTTTGAAATAAAATGAGTTAGGATCCTCTTGTTTGGTGTTTAATTCCAAATTCAGATCGACTGTGAAATTTACCGGAAAACACTCGCAGTTAAGAATGGACAGTACTAATAGTCTGTTCCTCACAAATAATAGATACTAATAGTATCTTAGGCATGGTATAATAATTATTATAATTATTACAATTACTATAATATTGTGTTTCAAATATGATTCCAGATTAGCGTGATATATATTACCGGAAAACACATTCGTGGACTCGATTTACCGGAAAACACCTTCGCTGATTCGATGTCCGTGATTTACCGGAAAACACATGTGTGTGTACAGTATATGTGTTATGCTAGCACATGTAATATAGAAATTATTTACATACTGATCTTAGGCATTAGGGCCGCATGGATGGCATATAGAATGAAAATATGGAATATGGATGATGATAAATAATTATTTCTGACTTACGGTTATAGAGATATTAGGTATTTGAAAATTTTAACGCATATTTAACAAAAATTAACGGACAACCTGACGTCATTGTGATCAATATGTCGTTGTAGTATTTGCATACTGTATAGCATTTTATAATATATGCAAATGCAATACCACCTCATAAGAGGCTTCCAGATAATGGATTCGCGGCGTTTGCATTGCAGCTATGTTAAAATTGCATACAATAGATAGATGGCATACAAACATAGATGTTTACAGTAAATGTGTTTCACTGAACATTATGTGATTGAAAATGTATTATGAGGGGCTCTGATTTACAGTGGAACATCTACAAACCGGACACCCTGGGACACCCTGGGGACCTCCCAGGGTGTCTGGTTTGGAGAGGTTCCACTGTTAATATAGAAATTCTTTGCATACTGTATAGCATTTTATAATATATGCAAATGCAATACCACCTCATAAGAGGCTTCTAGATAATGGATTCGCGGCGTTTGAATTGCAGCTATTTTAAAATGACATACAATAGATAGATGGCATACATACAATTAAGCTGTTATGCTAGCACATGTACAGTGGAACCTCTACGCCTAGGACACTGGGTAAAATATAGATGTAATGTGTCATGAGGTGCTCAGATTTTTAAAGTGGAACATCTGCAAACCGGACACCCTGGGGACCTCCTGGTTTGTAGAGGTTCCACTATGTCCATAGGTACATAATTCGTTTTCCCTTGAATACGCTTTTTGTTACAATATAGTCCCTGTTTAAAACAAAATAAGTGACAAATCACCATGGCTGTCCAAATGATAAATTGTTTTCGGGGAGGTGCCTTTCGATGCGTCCCACAGTCGTCAGAGAACGAACTCGTCTTACTGTGTGAACGTTTTTCTACGTTCTTGTCATTATTGATTATAAAAAAACAGTTTTCTTTCAAACCTTGGGGGATTTTACCAAGGCCTGACTTCTTAGTTGTTAAGAATTTCACAGCAGTGTTTGTGTCTACAAACCCCGAATCTAGCGACCCACGGAATTCGCACTCATTAGGTACATGATCATCTACAGTGCATGGCTCAATAATAATAGTGGGTAAATCGTTTGATACATTGTTGTCGACTTTCTTAATAGAATATCCAGGAATCAAGAACGTCCTACGATCCTACGGTGAACGGCTCCGATGTGTATTCGGGTTCCAACTGTGGCGGGTAATACGACCTAATTGGTTTTGACAATGACGCACTTAAAGCTGACACGTGTCCAATCTCACTAAATTGGCCGACAACTATGCTATATTGTAGCAATTTGTTGTAGTCACTGGTCACCAGTCGCACATCCTTCAAGAATTCTGATTGGTAACTTTTTTCATTTTCAAGTAGTTCTAACGATGTTAAAAGTCTTAACAGATAGTGGTTATTTTGGTCTCCTGTTATTGCTGTATACACCGCCGCCCTGTATAGGCAATTACCATCACCAATTGTTGTGACTGGCATGCATTGTTGTCGCATTGCGGGATGAAACACTTTCAAAATTGTATCTGCTTTCAAATCAATTGTGTAAGTGGGATGTACGTGTGATGTATAATTTGGCGATACACTGTATGTTGCTAACAACTTTCTTTCCGACTGGCCGATTACGACGCCTTGCATACATATACTGTACACACACATGTGTTTTTCCTATAAATCACTGACATCTCGTTACAAACCTAATTTTATACAAAATGGATTTCGGTATATTACCCTGACGTGTTTTCCGGTAAATCACGGACATCGAGTCAGCGAATGTGTTTTCCGGTAAATCGAGTCAATGAATGTGTTTATGTGTTTTCCGGTAATATATCACGCTAATCTGGAATCTGGAATAATAATACTATCTACACCAGACAGCATCATATTTGAAACACAATATTTAATCATTATAGTAATTAATAATAATTATAATAATTATTATACCATGCCTAAGATACTATTATTATCTATTATTTGTGAGGGGGGGAACAGACTATTATATAATTATACTGTACACACACATGTGTTTTCCGGTAATCACGGACATCGAGTCAGCGAAGGTGTTTTCCGGTAAATCGAGTCAACGAATGTGTTTTCCGGTAATATATATCTGTAATATATTATTTGTGAGGAACAGACTATTATATATATACTGTACACACACATTGTGTGTGGTTTTTCCGGTAAATCACGGACATCGAGTCAGCGAAGATGTTTTCCGGTAAATCGAGTCAACGAATATATATCACGCTAATCTGGAATAATAACACTATCTACATCAGACAGCATCATATTTGAAACACAATATTTAATCATTATAGTCATTAATAATCATATTATACTATGCTAAGATACTATTATTATCTATTATTTGTGAGGAACAGACTATTAGTACTGTCCGTTCGTAACTGCGAGTGTTTTCCGGTAAATTTCACAGTCGATCTGAATTTGGAATTAAACACCAAACAAGAGGATCCTAGCTCATTTTATTTCACACAAATAGTTTGTAATTAGTGCATATATATCTCATAATATAGTAAACAAACCATTTATCACACAACAAACACTTATTTATGTTATTATATAGTGAATTACAGGGGTTTCCGGTATTTCGGTGGTTTTCGGTAAATAAGAGGTTTCCGGTAATTCCAGTTACCGCCGTCACGCCTTGGTTAAGGTTTTTAGTCAAGCTTGTATATGGAATACTACTGGCCCTACACCCACCATACTTGGACAACTTCATCTCCTAGTGATGTACATCAATAACCCCTGATCTATATTTGACCTTGACCTACATTACCTCTTGAATTACTTGGTTAATTCCCCTTGGTTAAGGTTTTTAGTCAACCTTGGTTAAGGTTTTTAGTCAAGCTTGTATATGCAATACTATTGGTCCTACACCCACCATACTTGGACAACTTCATCTCCTAGTGATGCACATCAATAACCCCTCATCTATATTTGACCTTCACCTACATTTCCTCTTGAATTACTTACTTAATTCCCCTTGGTTAAGGTTTTTAGTCAACCTTGGTTAAGGTTTTTTTTCAAGCTTGTACATTGAATACTATTGTGCATCCAGACACCATACTTCGACAACCTTTTCTCATAGGTATGTACATCAATAACCCCTGATCTATATTTGACCTTGACCTACATTTCCTCTTCAATTACTTACTTAATTCCTTTTGGTTAAGGTTTTTAGTCAACCTTCTATATGGAATACTACTGGCCCTACACCCGCCATACTTGGACAACTTCATCTCCTAGTGATGTACATCAACAACCCCTGATCTATATTTGACCTTGACCTACATTTCCTCTTGAATTACTTACTTAATTCCCCTTGGTTAACGTTTTTAGTCAAGCTTGTAGATGGAATACTCCTGGCCCTACACCAACCATACTTGGACAACTTCATCTCCTAGTGATGTACATCAACAACCCCTGACCTATATTTGACATTGGTTAACCTTTTTACTCAAGCTGGTACATGGAATACTATTGTGCATACAGACACCATACTTGGACAACCTTTTTTCATAGTGATGTACATCAATAACCCCTGATCTATATTTGACCTTCACCTACATTTAACCTTGAATTACTTGCTTAATGTTTATAGTCAAGCTTGTATATGGAATACTTCTGGGCCTACATCAACCATACTTGGACATCTTCATCTCCTAGTGATGTACATCAATAATCCCTGACCTATATTTGACCTTGACCTACTTTTATCCTTGGATTACTTAGTTATCTCCCCTTGGTTACGGTTTTTACTCAAGCTTGTATATGGAATACTCCTGGGCCTACAGCAACCATACTTGGAAAACTTTATCTCCTAGTGATGTACATCAATAACCCCTGACCTATATCTGACATTGACCTACATTTAACCTTGAATTACTTACTTAATTTCCCTTGGTTAATGTTTTTAGTCAACCTTGGTTAAGGTTTTTATGCAGGCCGCAGCCACCTTCTTTGTCAAGCTATGTGTACATCGACAACCCTCGTAGTCGAGCTATGCTGTTCTCCTACAGCTCTTGTTAATTTTATTCATAAGTAGATGTACATACAATCGAGATTCCCGGTATTTATCCGGTACCCATTTACAGCTGGGTGGACTGAAGCAGTGTGGGTAAAGTGTATTGCTCAAGGACACAACGCACGCCTCTGGTGAGGCTCGAACCCACGACCGTAAGATCAGCAGTCGGACGCCTCAGACCGGCAGCACGATTTACCCAAATACACCAAAATCTTCATTAAAAATAACATGGTTATATACGTTTTCAACAATATATCATTAGTATATCATACAATAAGCACATTTTGACCGAAAAAGGGAAGAATATCGTTATATATAGTCGATTATGTATAATATGGGAAACTGTGTAGATCCTGATTAGATTGTGAATGCATATTTCCCCTACAGGTATAGCCTCAACAAGTGGTTATGCACAACATGGGGAACCGGGTAGACCCTGATCAGACTGTGATTGCAAATTTCCCCTAGAAGGTATAGCCTCAACAAGTGATTGTTATAAGATGGCTACACGTCCTGGTGGGCGACACGCGGCTTGCTTGTATACGGTATACAGTGAGTATGTACAAGATGGAAAACAGTGTAGACCCTGATCAGACTGTGATTGCAAATTTCCCTAGATGTATAGCATCAACAAGTGATTATGTACAAGATGGCTACATGTCCTGGCGGGCGAAAATGGCCAGTATATGGTCGACACCTTCACACTGTCTCCTTGTATGTCAACATTAGAGAGGTTATACAGTTTTTAGCCAGGTTTTTGGAGAAAAAAATCCAGGCTATTGGATTGGCGAAAGCCGGGCGGCGGGCAGGCGGCGGGTGGGCGGCGTCCACAATCAATGTTAAGTTTTCGTGTTTGAGTCCATTTCTTTGTTACTGTACCACCTAGGACCACCAAACTTTCACAGCTTCATAATCAAGGGGTGCCCACCACATATCACTATCCAACATGTTACTTTTTTTTTAACTTCACCCATTTTTTCCGTGTAGTCGACTTAGCCATTTTCAATGTTAAGTTTTCGCGTTTACAATGTTAAGTTTTCGTGTTTAAGTCCATTTCTTTGGTACTGTACCACCTAGGACCACCAAACTTTCACAGCTTCATAATCAAGGGGTACCCACCACATATCACTATCCAACATGTTACTTTTTTTTTTAAACTTCACCCATTTTTTCCGCGCAGTCGACTTAGCCATTTTCAATGTTAAGTTTTCGCGTTTACAATGTTAAGTTTTCGTGTTTAAGTCCATTTCTTTGGTACTGTACCACTAGGACCACCAAACTTTCACAGCTTCATAACCAAGGGGTGCCTACCACATACAACTATCCAACATGTGACCATTTTTTTACCTTCACCTATTATTTCTACGTAATTGACTTAGCCATTTTCAACGTTAACTTTTTAACGTACGTCTGCTTAAAGTTTTTTGGTTAAAACTTTTTGTTATACTATATCTCTGCAACTGCTTCGCCCATTACCTTGAAACTTCACATGGGTGTTTATCATCATCCATATTTTCATTCTAACCCCCAACCGTGCGGCCCCTGTGCCCAATGTCAAGGTCAAATTACTTTGAATTTTTTTTGTTAAAGTTTTTTGTGTACTATATCTCTGCAACTGCTTCACCCAATACCTTGATACTTCACATGGGTGTTTATCATCATTGTCGCCACTGCTTGCGGAAAGCGCGATCCTGTGCCCAATGTCAAGGTCAAATTACTTTGAATTTTTTTGTTAAAGTTTTTTTCGTGTACTATATCTCTGCAACTGCTTCACTCCAATACCTTGATACTTCACATGGTGGGAGTTTATCATCATTGTCGCACCTGCTTGCGGAAAGCGCGATCCTGTGCCTATGTCAAGTTCAAATTACTTTGAATTATTTTGTTAAAGTTTTTCGTGTACTAATATCTCTGCAAACTGCTTCACCCAATACCTTGATACTTCACATGGGTGTTTATCATCATTGTCGCACCTGCTTGCGGAAAGCGTGATCCTGTGCCCTATGTCAAGTTCAAATTACTTTGAATTTTTTTGTTAAAGTTTTTTCGTGTACTATAATCTCTGCAACTGCTTCACCCAATACCTTGATACATTCACATGGGTGTTTATCATCATTGTCACACCTGGTTGCGGAAAGCGCGATATCGTCGGCATTTTGGCATACGTCCGTCCGTTCGTCCGTGTGTCCGGTTAAAGTTTTTTGGTTAAAGTTTTTCCATCTACTATATCTATTTTTTTTAGTGTCCATGCCTCGCCCCAAGGCGCGACATGCAGGCCACGGCCATCTAGTCTACAAAAAGTGGGTATAATTATGTTATCCAAGTGTCTATGCTTGGAAAAAACCTGGCCTTCGTGGCTTTGCCTCGTTTCTTGTTTATTTGTATTTCAATTACAAATCATAATTTCCATTTAGCATGCTTAGCCATATAAAGTGGATTATCTTCCTTGGCTTCCTAGTATTAAGTTTATCGCGGTACACTCCCTTTATTATACCCCCCGCAACAAGTTGTGGGGGGTATACTGGAGTCAGGTCGTCCGTGCGTCCGCACACACGAATGGTTACTTGTTGGGTACAAAAGTACCCAACAAATGCTCATCTGCGTGTTAGGCAAGCGTACAGGGATCTTCTTGGGTAGGGTTAGGGTAGTGTTGGGTACTTTTGTTGGGTACTTTTATATAGTAAAAACCCAACAAGTATCCATTCGTAGGAACATCCGTCCGTGCGTCCGTAAACTTAACATCAGAGAAATATTGTTATAACTTCTATTTCCTTCATCTAAAATGCGTTATATTTGACACATGCATTCCTGTAAGGCTCTACTACCATGCTGTGCCAAATTAATGACCATCCAACCTCCGCTGATCCCATGGTCAAGGTCAAATACTTAGTCTCTTTACAAAACTTAACATCCAATAAATATTGTTATAACTTCTATTTCCTTCATCTAAAATGCTTAATATTTCATACATGCATTCCTGTAAGGCTCTACTACCATGCTGTGCCAAATCCACGACCATTCAACCCCGCTGATCCCATGGTCAAGGTCAAATACTTAGTCTCTTTACAAAACTTAACATCAGAGAAATATTGTTATAACTTCTATTTCCTGCATCTAAAATGCTTAATATGTCATACATGCATTCCTGTAAGGCTCTACTACCATGCTGTGCCAAATCCACGACTGTCCAACCCCCGCTGATCCCAAGGTCAAGGTCAAATACATGGTCTATTTACAAAATTTAACATCAGAGAAATATGTTATAACTTCATCTAAAATTCTTAATATTTCATGCATGCATTCCTCTAAGGCTCTACTATCATGCTGTGACATATCCCTGCTAATCCCAAGGTCAAGATCACATACTTAGTCGCTTTACAAAACTTAACATCAGAGAAATCGGTTATTCCTTGCTCGGACCTGCTTCACATTCACGTTCGTGCGCCCCCGCTAAGTTCAGAGTCAAGGTCACAAGCCCACACACTTGGAAAATGTTACATATTTAGGGGTACCTGGGCCCACGCATACTGACCAATCGAGTTTCAGATACAAATATTTCCATTTTGCATCAAAACATTAAAATGGGCCCCAGTCCAAACATCGTTATTGTGATGTGTATAGCTTTATTTATTAACACATGTAGTAATTATGTGAAGATTTGGGTAGATTTAGCTCATTTGGAAAACGTTAAACCACCCACCCATTTCCGGCTGTATGATATGGAAATGGGTGGGTGGGGTAACGTTTTCCAAATGAGCCAAATATTGGGTCCTAGGTCAGAGTTTTCCACCTGTGTTCATTCTGTCCTGCAGATGGGGTTTGGCACGGAACTTCAAGGCAGGGAGTCCCATGATGCATTGATTCACATTCAAGACACAGAAATTCGTCTCCTGGATAATATGAGGTCATGTCTTCATAAGCGGATTGATGGAGATAAGAAATACGTCGCCTCTCTAACGTCATTCATTCAGACGGCACAGAAGGTGGAGCAGACAGAGTTCCATGCATACTGCGCTGTCTTCAAGGTGGGTTAACTTAGATTACATTCACTTTCTTTTTATTCCCTATACATATTTATCATTATAGGAATGAATGGCCTTTTTGTGGAATTTATCAGGGTATAAACTTGGAAAAGTCGCGGGAATACTGGACGAAGGCCGGAAGGCCTCGTCCAGTATTCCCGCGACTTTTCCAAGTTTATATCCCCGATAAATTCCACAAAAAGGCCATTCATTCCTTATAATTCCAGCATTTTAAATAAATTAATCAAGAAAATGTGTTTATTTTCCGTTTTCTTAAGAATTATTTTAACTGCTCCTCACGGTTACGGAAAGTAGTTCGGCGTGGGAGTTTACTGGGATATAAATTTTGGACAGAGACTAGCTACGGGCCAATCAAATGTTAGGGAATTGTGTAAATACTTTTGTGCTGGAATTATTTCAAGATGTTTTTCCAGTGGCGTTCCGCCCCTTGTTTACTAACCATACATCAACATGCGTACATGTATATTGCTTCTGCTTGGCTTGTAGTCGTCAAAAAGTGAACCTGCTGAAATGTTTGCTATAGTCTTCGAAAATGTATTTTTATGACAGAGTACGTGACTTAGTACAAAAAACAAATTGGTTCCAATTTTTTTGGTCACACATGTGGCGGCCATCTTGAATTTAAAAATAGCCACCCTTCAAGACCCATGTCCTCTTTTTGTCAAAGAATAATCATATTTTCGACCACAATATAGTCCAAGTTATTTATGGGATATATTTAACAAATTAAATATTATAGTAACATTTCTGTACAATAACAGATATTTCTGCCACTTTAAAATTCAAAATGCCACCATAGCAATACATTTTTTGTTATTTTCAATTGAGCACAAGCAATTTTGTTGGTAAAATGGTCAGAATCATGCAGTAAATGAAATATTTCATTGCAACCTGTATCACTATGTCACATAATGAAATTAGATTGTTGTTTATATACAATTGTATTTCAAAATGGCCACCGTTTTAATTAAGCAGTTTTATCAGCAAGAGAATAACAACAGTTTGGACTACATGTGACTGGTTATGTATGATATTGATTGAACAAGTATATTAGTCACATTTATATGCAATAACATTTATGTTTGTAATTTTAAAATTCAAAGTGGCCACCATATTTAGCATACGTTGACGTGTTTGACTTTGATGTGATATTTAACCATGACAGCTATGACTCTCCACTAATACGTTTGCTTTACTGTTGTTTGCACGAATGATAAAAATCAGATCTTCCGATAGAAGCTGTTTTCTCCATGAAACCAGCTTGTATCGGAAGATCTGATTTTTATCATTGTATACATGTTTCTCACTTCTATAATTTTATCATTGTATACATGTCACTCGTCTCCATTGCTCATCATATTTTTATTGTTACCCTAATCATCTGATTGCCTACCACATCTAACATACTATTTTACTGTTATCTTTATTCTTCATCAGCATTTCTTGGCCCTAAATGTTACTCTTTTGTGTTGATGGGCCGTTAAGCACCATTCCATTACATGTACAGCACTTGTGTACGTCCCCCACTAACTCATATTTGATGAAATATAAAATGCATAGAGCATTGTATACAAAAACATAACATTTTTTCTTGATATTCAGATTTAATGTCAGGGCCCGGTTGTTAGCTTAACGGACTGTTAAATCCTTAACTGAATGGTTAAAATCTCTGTTAAAACAGAGATTTTAACCATTCAGTTAAGGATTTAACAGTCTGTTAAGCTAATGGATGTTTTGAACAACCGGGTCCAGGCTGGTATACCTTTTCACATCAAATCACTTTTACAAAATCCAGAATAATGATTGTCACGAAAATCTTCATTATAGGAATGAATGGCCTTTTTTTGGAATTTATCGGGGTATAAACTTGGAAAAGTCGCGGGAATACTGGACGAAGGCCGGAAGGGATCGTCCAGTATTCCCGCGACTTTTCCAAGTTTATATCCCCGATAAATTCCACAAAAAGGCCATTCATTCCTTATAATTCCAGCATTTGAAATAAATTCATCAAGAAAATGTGTTTATTTTCCGTTTTCTTAATAATTATTTTAACTGCGCCTCACGGTTATGGAAAGTAGTTTGGCGTGGGAGTTTACTGGGATATAAATTTTGGACAGAGACTTCCTACGGGCCAATCAAATGTTAGGGAATAGTGTAAATATTTTTGTGCTGGAATTATTCAGATTTAATGTCAGGCTGGTATACCTTTTCACATCAAATCACTTTTACAAAATCCAGAATAATGATTGTCACGAAAATCTTCATTGCTTTTTATTCTGTATAATTTCTTTTAATTGTGTTTAACGTCCTGTTAACAGATACAGTCATTTTAGGCCAGTTTAACGGGATTGGATCCTATATGTCACATTTACGGGTTATGGTGTGGGTATTGATGTAAAATATTCCAATTGCATGCTGGCTTTCAGAGCTCCAGATAAGCTTTGTGTCTAAAGCGTACTATAACCCGTGATTTCAAAATCATTGCGTATCTTTTACAAATGGATTATTGATTTTCTTCATTACTACGGTAAATAGGGAACATTGCTGTGCGTATTTTGTACTTACACAGTTGATAATCAATGCGTATTCAGCTAAAATAATTACGGAAAATATGCAAATATGGAGCTCTGGAGCCTATTGATGTGTAACCAGTAGTGTGATTTTATTTTACCAAATTAAAATCTTGAAATACCCAATTGCTTCAGAAATGATGGAGTGACAATACTCAATTACTAATTCCTTATCTGTAGCATATTTCATCAACATTGCAAAGTATACTTTACTAGCAAAGTATACTTTGAGGGATTAATCATTTATTTTTCCTGAAATGCATTATTTCATATAGAACTAACAAATGCATATATTTCATGATTAAAAGTATGCAGAATTATTATACTGAATTTATTACATTATCACAGCCAAATTGGCTGTGATAATGTAATAAATTCAGTATAATAAAAATTAATAAATTTATCATAAAATTGAAAATTTCTCCCTCAAAGTATACTTTGGTACTAAAGTATACTTTGCAATGTTGATGAAATAGGCTACTGGGCTTTACTGTTAGTGGTGCTGGTTGGGATCATGCAAAGGGTAAACTTAACGATGGGGTTCATCCTTACCGGAATCCCAAAATCCCTGGTTTGGCACTCGGATACATGTACATGTACATTTTTTGGCTTCAGTAGCCTATTTCAACCTATAAACACTTGATCAATCAGGACCAGTAGCCTATTTCAACCTATAAACACTTGATCAATCAGGACCAGTTATTATTTCTACGTAATTGACTTAGCCATTTTCAATGTTAACTTTTTAACGTACGTCTGGTTAAAGTTTTTTGGTTAAAAGTTTTTCGTTATACTATATCTCTGCAACTGCTTCGCCCATTACCTTTAAACTTCACATGGATGTTTATCATTATCCATATTTTCATTCTACCCCCCAACCGTGCGGCCCCTGTGCCCAATGTCGAGGTCAAATTACTTTGAATTTTTTTCTTAAAGTTTTTTTGTGTACTATTATCTCTGCAACTGCTTCACCCATTACCTTGATACTTCACATGGGTGTTTATTATCATTGTCGCGCCCGCTTGCGGAAAGCGCGATATAGTCGGCATTTTGGCATACGTCGGTACGTCCGTGTGTCCGGTTAAAGTTTTTCCATCTACTATATATCTTTTTTTAGTTTCCATGCCTCGCCCCAAGGCGCGACATGCAGGCCACAGCCATCTAGTCTATAAAAAGTGGGTATAATTATGTTATCCAAGTGTCTATGCTTGGAAAAAACCTGGCCTTTGTGGCTTTGCCTCGTTTCTTGTTATTATACTGAATTTATTACATTATCACAGCCAATTCTGCAGTCTTTTAATCATCAAATATATCCAGTCGTTAGTTCTATATGAAATAATGCATTTCGGGAAAAATAAATGATTACTCTCTCAAAGTATACTTTGCTAGAAAAGTATACTTTGCAATGTTGGTGAAATAAGCTACAGGTTCTACCAATTCTAAGAGTAGTAAAAATAGTTATTATCCTATTACTTTTAGGGGATGGGACTAAGTGACTCTGCTGTGGGGAGGACCAGGCACAGGATCAGTTATTCTAATTTCAGGGCTGAATATTTATTTTTTATGTACCCCTCACCCACCCCACCCCCACATCCGTACAGAATCATACTTACTACATACATGTACATGTATATCGGGGATTCCGCTGGGGAAAATAAAAAAATCACCACTTCAAAAAAAAAAGAAGTTTTTATGCCACCGGGTTTCGAAGAAACGGGTGGCATATAGTGTTTGGACTGTCTGTCTGTCTGTCTGTCCGTCCGTCACACTTTTCGGTTGACCACTTTGTCACAGTTTCTCAAATATGCTGCAGGTGGCATCCGCGTTCGACAGACGCATTTCTTGTTTTTTCGAAAATTGTAATTTTTTATCTCCAATTGCAATGTATGTAATCATGTGGTGTGTGTACGTAATTGTATGACCCACTTTAGTCGAATGTTAGACAGAGCTATGGACGGTACGGGAGTAATTGCAAGAGTTACCGTTCGCAACTACATGTAGACTCTTGCAATCTACTCCCGTACCGTCCGTAGCTACATGTAGCTACGGACGGTACGGGAGTAATTGCAAGAGTTACCGTTCGCAACTAGGGGGTTGTCCTATTTTCGAAAATTGTAATTTTTTATCTCCAATTGCGAAAGTGGAATCCTTGCATACATGTATGTAATCATGTGGCGTGTGTACGTAATTGTATGACCCACTTTAGTCGAATGTTAGACAGAGCTGTCACAATTTTGGTGCCTGCTCTATCAATGGCATCAACAGTCTTGGACATACATTTTGAGACATTGTATTCATGAAACTTCTGATATGTTAGCCATGGATCTGGCTAAGCACCCCGTGTCATCAACCTACTATGTTATAGAAGAGACACTACTCTTCTCGATGACCACCTTATTTTACAGCGGTTGCTTATTCATTTTCTTATTCAAGCTTGTCATGTGTTCAAGAAGGTGACGATGTATACGTATTCTTCATGGACAACTTGCAAATTCAACTTTCTGTTCTGCTCACATGATCATTTAGTGAAATCCATGCTTGCACACCTTTTATAACTGCAGGTGCGGATCCAAATTTCGTGAACGAGGGGGTTGTCTAGTTGCGAACGGTAACTCTTGCAATGTACTCCCGTACCGTCCGTAGCTCTAGTTGCGAACGGTAACTCTTGCAATTACTCCCGTACTGTCCGTAGCTACATGTAGCTACGGACGGTACGGGAGTAATTGCAAGAGTTACCGTTCGCAACTAGGGGGTTGTCCTATTTTCGAGCTCTTCGAAATGCACTTTCATCTGTTTTACGGCATTTAAATTCAGACTCCAACTGGTGGTAAACTGTGATCTATGTAAACTCCATGGCTGAACGGGGGTTGCAACCCCGGAACCACCCTCCAGATCCGCCCCTGCATTGACAGCAGAGTGTTCATGACCAATACAGCTGGCATAGTCTTCTACACATAGAGAATAGTAGGTTAGTGCCGTGAATGGGAAAAATATCCGGCAAGGCTCAAGAATTTCTTTATTTCTCATCAGAAGTATATGTTGTGACCACTCATTTGAACCGTCTCGCCGAGACGGTTCAAATGAGTGGTCACAACATATACTTTGGTTGAGAAATAAAGAAAATAGATAGATTTAAATTCAGACTCCAACTGGTGGTAAACTGTGATCTATGTAAACTCCATGGCTGAACGGGGGTTGCAACCCCGGAACAACCCTCCAGATCCGCCCCTGCATTGACAGCAGAGTGTTCATGACCAATACAGCTGGCAGAGTGTTCATGACCAATACAGCTGGCATAGTGTTCATGACCAATACAGCTGGCATAGTGTTCATGACCAATACAGCTGGCATAGTGTTCATGACCAATACAGCTGGCATAGTGTTCATGACCAATACAGCTGGCATAGTGTTCATGACCAATACAGCTGGCAGAGTGTTCATGACCAATACAGCTGGCATAGTGTTCATGACCAATACAGCTGGCATAGTGTTCATACCTATACAGCTGCTGCAGACATACTGGCAAGTGTCCATGACATGCAGAGTGTCATGACCAATACAGCTGGCAGAGTATTCATGACCAATACAGCTGGCATAGTCTTCTACACATAGAGAATAGTAGGTTAGTGCCGTGAATGGGAAAAAATATCTGGCAAGGCTCAGGAAACGGGATGGGCGAGGCTCTGCCGAGCACATCCCGTTTCTGTGCCGCGCCAGATATTTTTTCCCATTCACGGCACTAACCTACTATTCTATTTATCCCGGGAACACCTACAAATGGCTGTAAAATGCAAAAATAGTATTGACTGGATATCAAAAATGTTTCACGGCACCGTGTTTCACGGCACATACGCACTGTGTTGACGGGATAAATATTGAAGATGTGCACCTTGGTGTTTTTATTCCGAAAAAAATATGTTTTAACAAAAATATCACATTTTTAACTTAGCCATTTTTTCTACATTTTTGTATCCAATTCTATATAATTTTTACTTTACGCATCTCTACCTAAATTACTATAACTGTTTATCACAACAAGAGGAAGAAATAATGCTATATTACATTTTCAGATTCTCGTTAATGTTTCTTGCCTTGGTGACAGCTTCACATTTCTGCATCTTCACTGTCAGGCGTATTCTGTGACCTTCGAGTCGACACTCTTATTTTAAATATACCGTAAAGATTCTAATAGACGCCCGGGCGTCGGCGTCTATTAGAATCACCACTGGCTCCGAAGTCCAGGGTGGGCGTTAATAGAGGCAAGTGTTATTCAGCAAAGGGAAAATGATAAAACAATATACGATGTACTGCTATCTGAACTACGGGACGTTACTCTCAAACGCCAGACTTGATTGTACTGTCTGTCAGTTTATAAACATTTCGGCCAAGACGTTTCGGCCCACTCTGGTCATTATGGTACAGTCGGTAGAAATGTTAAATTTAATGGTAATGTATATCAAGACAGCGTCAATCATTAATGCTGATCAGATCTACGCCTACGGACGTTTCGTCAGCGTTAGCTTTCGGATCTGTCGGGTTTGAGATGCTTTGAAAATGGCATCTCTGTAACCGTGTAAATTCTGATCACCCTGTGTCCGTGCAAATAGCTACTGCTGATGAGGAATTTACTGTGACACCGGAAACAGTCGAATTTCGCTTCCGCTTTTGAAAGTGAAAGTAGCAAATATGTTTTTCCCCGTTTTTAAAGGAAGTTGCTTTCGAAATAATGGAAAGAAAAAAAATCTAATTGGACAATTAGCTCCGATTTTGTTTCAAGTCGGTACTGGGCGTTTATTAGAGGCACTAATTTCGTGAAAATCTGCCAAAAAATGTGTCCTTTTCAACTTAAAAAGTGGGGGGGGGGAGTGGGCGTCTATTAGAGCATCGGCGTCTATTAGAATATTTACGGTACTCATACTGATATGTTATAATGTATGTAATCTGCCAATCAGTATGTGTAAAAATTTCCCCACCTACATGTACATGTATATGGTTGCATGCCTACGGTGAAGGCCAAATGACTTAGAAAGTAGTTGGTTGTCTGACCAGGTGACGGCGGGGCCGTGAGCCTCTGCTTGCTTGCTGCAGTATTCTAGTGGATGGACAGAGCATTGGCCTTTAATACTTTACTTCAGCGCTCCAGATAAGCTGCGTATTTGATTAAATACCCAATTAAAATTACCAAATACCCAATTGAAATCTGAAGTAGCGAGTATCAAAAAGCAATTAAAAATTTGTGGTACCTTTATCATGCTGCAGAAAACAATAAACAGACCACAAATATAGCATATTTTTCTTATTTTCCATGAAAATACATCTTGGTATTTCATTAGAATTGTCTCCAAGCAATTCTAATGAAATGCCCAGACATGTTTTCATTTCGAAGCAAACCATTCAATAATTGATGTCTGTTGATGTGTAAACAGTAGTTATTTTATTTTACCCAATTAAAATTTTGAAACACCGGCCAATTGCTTCAGAAATGATGGAGTGACAATTACACCTCAATTACAAATTCCTTATCTGGAGCCCTGAATATAAGTTCAATCTCCATCCTATGCTAAATTAATTATACATTATACATGCCCCCCCCCCCCCCCCCCCCCCCAAGGTCAAGGTCAAATACTTAGTCTCTTTACAAAACTTAACATCAGAGAAATATTGTTATAACTTCTATTTCCTTCATCTAAAATGCTTAATATTTCACACATGCATTCCTGTAAGGCTCTACTACCATGCTGTGCCAAAATCCACGACCGTCCAACTTAACATCAGAGAAATAAGTTATAACTTCTATTTCCTTCATTGAAAATTCTTAATATTTCACTTGCGCATTCCTCTAAGGCTGTGAAAAATCTACGACCGTCCAAGGTCAAGGTCACATACTTAAGTCTCTTTACAAAACTTAACATCAGAGAAATATGTTATAACTTCTATTTCTTTCATCGAAAATTCTTAATATTTTATGCATGCATTCCTCTAAGGCTCTACTATCATGCTGTGATAAATCTCCGCTGACCTCGAGGTCAAGGTCACATACTTAGTCTCTTTACAAAACTTAACATCAGAGAAATCGGTTATAACTTCTATTTCCTTGCTCCTTCACGTTCATGCCGCTCCCGCTAAGCCCAGGGTCAAGGTCACAAGCCCACACACTTGGACATTTTTACATATTTTAGGGGTACCTGGGCCCATGCAGGGGGTATTCCGTAAGCCTCGCTTACTGACCAATCTAGTTTGGTTTGGCAGCACTTTAGAATCATTTCCAATGGAAATGATTCTAAAATGCTGCCAAACCATGTTTTTACTGAGAGAAAAGACAAAATATGAATTATCAGCAGACAACTATTTTCGGTTCCCGCATTCTAAGGGTTAAAAAGTATATGCCCGCTCAATAGGCACAAAATGTTCTTTATAGGAATTAAATAAGTGTTTCATATTGTGTCACTTCCAAAAGTTCTAAAAATTACGAGTGCCCACTATACAGATATAATCATTTAGTAATATTTATTGTATCCCCCGGACTCCGTCGGGGGATACTATGGATTTGACAGCGCGCCGCGTCCGCCGCAGAATCTTCTTGTCCGGAGCATAACTCGAACACCCTTTGGAATATTTTCATGAAACTTCACACATGCATAGACCATGACCCAAAGGTGTGTCGCGCACAAGAATGACAACTCTTGCATAGCTAATTTTTGAGTTATCTCCCTTTTTTGTTTCTCGCACTGATTTCGTGTCCGGAGCATAACTCCACCACCCCTTTGGATTATTTCATGAAACTTTACACATGCATAGACCACGACCCGAACCCGAAGTGTCGCGCACAAGAATGACAAATCTTGCATAGCTAATTTTTTAGTTTATTCTCCCTTTTTTTGTTTTGCGCACTGATTGACCATAACGAGACCACCTTTGGAATATGTTTATGAAACTAACACATTCAATTAGACCACGAACCGAAGGAAGTGTCGTGCACAAGAATGACAACTCTTGCATAGCTAATTTTTGAGTTATCTCCCTTTTTTGTTTTCGCTCACTGATTTCCTGTCCGGAGCATAACTCGACCACCCCCCTTTGGAATATTTTCATGAAACTTCACACATGCATAGACCACGACCCGGAGGTGTGTCGCGCACAAGAATGACAACTCTTGCGTAGCTAATTTTTGAGTTATCTCCCTTTTTTGTTTTGCGCACTCTACAAACTGGACTATAATGCATGAAGACCTGTTTTCTCGTCTGCTCTGTACACCTTTTCTCGTGTGCTCTGTACACCTTACCTGTAGAGAGAACAATAGAAACTGGGAGAACCATGTGCTAGCATGTGCAGATGTCCAGTGCTTGACCACTGCTGACCAGGTAATTTATACAGGTAAATCACTACATTGGGTACTGTGTTGAAAATATTGTGGCATTATGTGGACCTGTGCAGATTTTTGTATACTCAACAAAACTAGAAACGTCCCTGTTTTATAGCCGGTGTAGCGCTGTCTATGTATGTACCACATGTTCAAAGTACATGTATTTTTATAAACCGTGGCGATGTTCAGAATACGATCGTTGTAGAGTTTAGCCGATACACACGGTTTACATAGCGGCCAGTGACCGGAACGTTGATTTCCACTTTTTGCACGTGCACGCTATACTTGTCATCGATAAGGTGATTCAGTTCATGTCGTACCATTCATGCGATAGGGGCTATTCGGAAAATTAAAAAACTTTTTTAATTTTTCACTGTTTTCGATATGCCACGGCTTTCCGAAAACGAGCGAAATCAGGCAATTGGGATGCTTGCGGGTGGGATGGCCGCCAGGGCGGTCGCGCCTCGGTTTGGTTGCTGTCGGAAGACGATTGATCGTCTTGCAGCCCGGTACCAGCAGACTGGGGCTGTTCACGACCGGCAGCGACCTGGTGGCCTCGTGTAACGACGGCTAGAGCCGATCGTTACATTACGTTGACGCACTTACGTCAACGTCGATTGGCAGCCACAGTCACTGCTAGGCGATACGGTGTCTCAGGGCAGACCATTCGCAACCGGTTACGTCGTAACGCCCAACCAATCCGGGCACGCCGCCCGTACACTGGTCAGATAATGACCCAACGTGACCGTGCTGCCAGACTGTTATGGGCGCGACGTCATCTGAACTGGAGAGGGTGGGCTGACTGGAACCGAGTTTTGTTCACCGATGAATCTCGGTTCACAGTTAGTCATGCTGACGGAAGATTACGGGTATACAGGCGTAAAAATGAAAGATTCACCGATTGTTGCATTGTTGAGAAGAACAGGTTTGGGGGAGGGAGCGTAATGGTCTGGGGTGGGATCATGGGAAACCGGAAGACAGATTTGGTTGTTGTACAGGGCAACATCAATGCACAACGTCATGTTGCAGATGTGCTAAATGCACATGCCTTACCATTTATCCATCAGCATGGTCCTGGTGTGACATTGATGCACGACAATGCCCGCCCTCACACTAGCCAGGGTCACCACTCAATACTTACAGCAAAACAACGTCGACGTCATGCCATGGCCCGCGGTCTCCCCGGATCTCAATCCCATTGAGCACATATGGGATGAGCTGGGCCGCAAAGCACGAGCTAACCATCAGATTGACAATGTTCGCGATCTTACACGGGCATTACAACGGGAATGGAGGAATTTGCCCAACGCACTGGTATTGCATTACGTCACGTCGATGCGGCGTAGGATCATTGCATGCATTCATGCAAATGGTGGCCACACTCGGTACTAACGAGATTTACTGAATTTGCCACATTACTTATTGAAATTCCATCTCTAAACATTGAGTAACACATTTCTGAGTTTTTGTGATTTTTGATTTTGACCCCTACCGCCCTTGGCCGGTTATCTCTCGAATATTTAACAAGATATCCAAATGCAATTTATTGGCTTTGATACAGAAATGAATGAACTTGTTTTTCCATTTTGATTTTTAAATGTAACCCTTTTGGTTTTTGATGAATCTTTCCTTAAACATGGAGGACGTTTCTAGTTTTGCTCAGTATAGATAAATATAGGACTATTAAAAAAAAAATTCAAAAAAAAAATCTGGTCTCCAATAGCAAGCATTATTATTTTTAAACTTTTTTTTTTCATTTTTTTTTTTTTTTTTTTTTTTTTTTTCATTTTTTTTTTTTTTTTTTTTTTTTTTTTTCATTTTTTTCTCTTTTTCTTTTCTTTTTTTTTTTGTTTTTTCATTATTTTTTTTTCCAAATTATTTTTCAATTTTTGTCTAGTAGCATAAGGTCGTAAGTGCTTTATACAGACTATTCACCTGTGCATGTGCTAGCATGTGCAACTGACCACTGACCACTTACAGGTAATTTATACAGGTAAATGATTATATTACATTTCCGTAAACTGTGTTGAAAATATTGTGGCATTATGTGGACCTGTGCAGATATATGTAGATAAATATAGGACTATTGAAAAAAAATTCTGTGCTCCAGTAGCAAGCATTATTATTTTTAAACTTTTTTTTTCCATTATTTTTTTCATTTTTTTTCTTCAAATTATTATATATATATAGGTAAATGATTATATTACATTTCCGTAAACTGTGTTGAAAATATTGTGGGAATATGTGGACCTGTGTATATATGATATGTAGATAAATATAGGACTATTAAAAAGCATTCTGGGCTCCAGTAGGGAGCATTATTCTTTTTCTTTTTTTTAATTTAATTTTTTTTTCCATTTTTTTTTTTTTACATTACATTCTTTTTCAATTTTTTAACTGACCACTAACTTATTACAGGTAATTTATACAGGTACATTATTACATTTCCGTAAACTGTGTTGACAATATTGTGGCAGTATGTGAACCTGTGCAGATATATGTAGATAAATATAGGACTATTAACAAAAATTCTGGGCTCCAGTAGCGAGCATTATTTAAACAAAAAAAAATTGTATATTACATTTCCGTAAACTGTGTTGAAAATATTGTGGCATTATGTGGACCTGTGCAGATATATGTAGATAAATATAGGACTATTAAAAAAAATTCTGGGCTCCATTAGCAAGTATTATTATTTTTTATTTTTCAACTTTTTTTTTTTTCAATTTTTAAAAAAAAAAAAAATTTACATTCTTTTTAAATTTTTTAACTGACCACTAACTTATTACAGGTAATTTATACAGCTAAATTATTACATTTACCTAAGCTGTGTTGACAATATTGTGGCAGTATGTGGACCTGTGCAGATATATGTAGATAAATATAGGACTATTAAAAGAAATTCTCGGCTCCAGTAGCGAGCATTATTTTTTTTATTTACATTCTATATTACATTTCCGTCAACTATGTTGAAAATATTGTGGCATTATGTGCACCTGTGCAGATATATGTACATAAATATAGGACTATTAACAAATAATTCTGCGCTCCAGTAGCTTCACACATGCATAGACCCTAAAGGTGTGTCGCGCAAGAATGACAACTCTTGCATCACTAATTGTTTAGTTATCTCCCTTTGTCCGTCACCGATTTTGTCTCCGGAGCATAACTCGATCACCCTTTTTTCAAACTACTTGTGTATCTGGGGAGGGGGATACACATGCGCTTGTCGACAAGCGTCCATTTCTAGTTTCACTGATATTGACTCATGGTGGTATCAAGCTATTTTCATATGCAAATGAGGCACGCTATTTTTTAATTATTTATACTAATTAAATATGTCACCTGAAAAAATAATATTTTCAACATATTATAAAGTACAAATGTATGATCATTGCACACCAACAAATAAATACAGAGAATAAATAGTAATGTCCGTTAACATTTTAAGAAAGAAAACGGTTATCGCCCCTGATATCAGTGTGGACATTTACGTCTGATATAAAATGTATAATAATACCAATCAATGCGTGGGGTAATGGTGAATGAATGTTTATTTTGCCAGAAAATGTCATGTCATATCTACAGAATATACAAAACTATCTGTCTCCGTATAGTGGGTGGCAGGTGGGAGCACGCGATGGGTAATTTAACGATCAGGGTTCATCCTTACCGGAATCTCGACTGGAGACCTGGTTTGGCCCTCACATACGTCTTTGGCATTTTGTATGTGACAGTTGAATGTGGTCATACCCCTTATGTGAGTATTACGATTATTCATAATCCTATTTTAGGGGAAGGGGCCAAGTGACTTGGTGTTGTATGGATCTGGCACCAGGTCAGGTTATTCTAATTTCAGGGCTGAATATATTTGTTCTCGATGTAAATATTCCATTCTGATTTTGGGATTTTCCCCCAATGCAACAGGTTAAAATGGGATCGAACCCGTTTGCCCAGCCTTACATAACCTTAGCTGTTGATAGGCCGTTAAACACCAAAAACAAACAAACAAACCTTTCATAATTTGCATTTCTTGGGTCTGGAAACCGTCCCCGTATGTGGCTGTGACTGGAGAAATGGGGCTTATGCGTTTTGCGACCAGTGTAGATCCAGATCAGCCTGTGCATCCGCAGTCTGATCAGGTTCTTCACTGTTCGCCACTCCATCAATTAAACACGGGTAAATGCTTCTAACAAGGAGTATCGATCCATATTAGGCTTCTAGCGCCCGTTTCACTAAACTTCGTACGACTAAGATGTTCGTAAGTGCAAATTTAAGATCACCTGTAAATTTTATGGATTTACATTTATTGAGCATAGGCTGCGTTTTTATGCGTATGCAGCCTATGCTCAATAAATGTAAATCCAATAACTGTTTACAAGAAAACATTGCTCATGTGAAATGTACAGACTATCATAATTTTGCACGTACAAACATTTTAGTCGTACGATGTTTAGTGAAACGGCCCCCAGGAGTGTACTATTTCATCAGGAGCTACACTGGTCACAAATCCCATAAACCATATTTCTCCAGTCACGGTCACATACATGTATGAGACACGCCATGTGCGTAATTTCAGTAGATATGTTTACAACATTTACAATATTTTCTGTAAATGGCGTCAAAAGTTTACAAAATTTTCAGAGTCAACTATTGACTTTATTTAGGGAAAATATTGTAATATCATTAAATTACGCAGATGTCTTATGATGTCTGGCGCGTATCGTCTGACCAACAGGTTGAAGTAACGGACCGAGGTCTATAAATACATTAAATATGCCTAAAAGCATCAATAAATGTAAAATAAAATAAGCTAAAAAATATTTGTTTACTCCCTATACATGTATATAGAAATATACAAACATGTCTATATATAGGGAGTAAACAAAAAAATAATTTTAGCTTATTTTTTTCTTCAATTATTGATCATTTTAGGCATATTTAATATATGTATTTATAGACCTCGGTCCGTTACTTCAACCTGTGGTCCGACCTTAGCTGTTGCTGTAACATTAAATCCCTTCACTAATCTGTTTCGCAGGCGTGGGAGTCGATTCTAAAAGGTACCGAAAAACTGGCTGAGCTTCTGCAGCACAGTCTGGACGGGCTGACGTCCAAGGTGATGGAGAGACTGACGACGCTGATCAGCGAGAAGAGATCCACACGACGGCATTACGAGGACGAACGGAACAGACTGGAGAAAGACTTGACCAAGGTCTGTGTGCAGTTGTCTCCCTTAGCAGAGCAGAGTTAATGCGGGATCGTAGCTAGTTATCTCCCGTTGAATTTATTTATTGAAATCCGGTCCAAATTGTGTAGTTTGGGGTCTTATTGCTTGTAAAAAGAGTGAATGTAGAGAGATCCAGTTAAGGTACGTAATTGGACAAATTTTCGGGGTATTTTTCTTATTTCTTCACGAAAAATGGTAAGTTGGGATTGCTTTTGAATCGTCTCGTCGAGACGATTCTAAAGCACTCCCAACTTGCCAATTTTGGCTAAGAAATAACGAAAGTCGCCCCAAAGTTGATCAAATTACGCACCTTGAACTGGGGCTCTGAATGCAGCTTGATGTTGTGAAAAGGAGCAAGTATAGTGATTTCAACTAGTGTTGATCCAGATCATACATTTACATATCTACGTAATCTGCCAGATTCATATTTTCGCACGTATTTAAGATACATGCCCACTCAGTAGGCACAAATTGTTCTTCATATCAGAGACCTCATTTGAGAAATTTTCTGGTAAAATAAACATTAATTCACCATTAGCCCACGTATTAATTGACATTATTATGCATTTTATACCAGACGTACATTTCCACACTGGTATCAGGGACGATAACCGTGTTTCCTTAAAATGTTAACGGACATTACTATATTGGCCGTATTCATTTTTATACGCCCGTTTGAAAAAACGGGACGTATTATGTATTCATCTCGGGCGGGCACAGCTTGTCCACGCAATAACTAGAGGTCTACTTTACGGATTTTAACCAAATTCGGTATACATGTTTATCACGGTAAGATGAAGAAGCCTATTTATATTCAAAAATGTCCAATTACTTATCTTGTGCAGAAGAGCTTATGGCATACCCCCGGCTAAGCCCAGGGTCAAGGTCACAGACTTGGTGCGTTCAAAACCTTAACGCTCATGTAAATGGCTTATAATTTCTGTTTCCTTGCTTGGATCTGCTCCACATTTCACACACACATTGCTCCAATGTTCCTCTGCCACCATGTGACAAATCCGCATTCGTCCCGCCCCCGCTAAGCCCAGGGTCAAGCTCACAGGCTTGGTGCGTTTGAAACCTTAACGCTCTGGTAAATGGCTTATAATTTATGTTTCCTTGCTCGGATCTGCGTCACATTTCACACACGCATTGCTCCAATGGTCCTCTACCGCCCTGTGACAAATCCACATTCGTCCCGCCCTCGCCAAGCCCAGGGTCAAGGTCACAGAGTTGGTGTGTTCGAAACCTTAACGTTCAGGTAAATGGCTTATTATGCCCCCGCCACCGAATGGTGAGGGGGGCATATAGTGTTACCGGCGTCCGTACGTACATAACGTACGTACGTACATGTACGTACGTCCCAAAACCTTAACGCTCGGGTAAATGGCTTATAATTTCTGTTTCCTTGCTCGGATCTGCATCACATTTCACACACACATTGCTCCAATGGTCCTCTACCGCCCTGTGACAAATCCACATTCGTTCCGCCCCCGCTAAGCCCAGGGTCAATGTCAGAGACTTGGTGGGTTCGAAACCTTAACGCTCGGGTAAATGGCTTATAATTTCCGCCCCCGCTAAACCCAGGGTCAATGTCAGAGACTTGGTGGGTTCGAAACCTTAACGCTCGGGTGAATGGCTTATAATTTCGGTTTCTTTGCTCAGATCTGCTTGACATTTCACACACACAGTACTCCAATGGTCCTCTACCGTCCTGTGACAAATCCACATTCGTCCCGCCCCCACTAAGCCCAAGGTCAAGGTCACATACTCGGTGCATTCGAAACCTTAACGCTCGGGTAAATGGCTTACAATTTCTGTTTCCTTGCTCAGATCTGCTTCACATTTCACACATGCATTGTTCCAATGGTCCTCTAACGCCCTGTGACAAATCCACATTCGTCCTGTCCCCACTAAGCCCAGGTTCAAGGTCACAGACTTGGTGCATTTGAAACCTTGATGCTCGGGTAAATGGCTTATAATTTCTGTTTCCTTGCTCCGATCTGCTTCACATTTCAGACACGCATTGCTCCAATGGTCCTTTATCGCCCTGTGACAAATCCACATTCGTCCCGCCCCTGCTAAGCCCAGGGTCAAGGTCGCAGACTTTGTGCGTTCGAAACCTTAACGATCGTGTAAATGGCTTATAATTTATGTTTCCTTCCTCCGATCTGCTTCACATTTCACACACACATTGCTCCAATGCTCCTCTACCGCCCTGTGACAAATCCATATTTTTCCTGCCCCCGCTACGCCTTGGGTCAAGGTCACAGACTTGGTGCGTTCGAAACCTTAACGCTCGGGTAAATGGCTTATAATTTCTGTTTCCTTTCTCGGATCTGCTTGACATTTCACACACGCAGTGCTCCAATGGTCCTCTACCGCCATATGACAAATCCCGCACCCGCTAAGCCCAGGGTGAAGGTCACAGACTGAGCGTTCGAAACCTTAACGCTCGGGTAAATGGCTTATAATCAAATATGCCTCGTTTTCTTTGGTTGCCAGCGGGGGCATTCGTGTGCCGACAGGCCACATTTCTAGTTAATTTTAATTTTTAGTTTTCGCATTATGTATCCTTCTATTCTGTAGCTCAAGGTCAAATACTTGGTTTCTTAACAAAACTTAACATCAGAGAAATAAGTTATAACTTCTAGTTCCTTCATTGAAAATTCTTAATATTTCATTCGTGCATTCCTCTAAGATTGTACTATCATGCTGTGACAAATCCATGACCGTCCGACCCCCGCTGATCCCAAGGTCAAGGTCACATACTTAGTCTCTTTACAAAACGTAACATAACGTAATGTAAATTGGTTATAACTTCTATTTCCTTGCTCGGATCTGCTTCACATTTCACACACACATTGCTCCAATGGACCTCTACCACCCTGTGACAAATTCACGTTTGTGCCGCCCCCGCTAAGCCCAGAGTCAAGGTTACAAGCCCACACACTTGGAAAATGTTTACATATTTAGGGGTACCTGCACCCACGTGGCGGGGGGCGGGTGGTATTCCATAAGCCTATATCTACAGAATATACAAAATTATCTGTCTCCCTATAGTATACAATGTAACTACTGAGTGGGCATGTACCTTTAAATCAACACAAATGTTAGATTCTATTTAATGTATAAGAAAACTATCATACAGGGCTCCAGATAAGGAATTAGTAATTGAGTATTGTCACTCCATCATTTCTGAAGCAATTGGGTATTTCAAAATGTTAATGGTGTAAAATAGAATCACACTACTGTTTACACATCAGCAGATTGCACTTATTGAATAGTTTGCTTCTAAATGAAAACACATCTTGGTATTTCATTATGGAGACAATTCTATTCTAATGAAATACCAAGATGTGTTTTCATGGGAAAATAAGAAAATATGCTATATTTTAATTGGGTATTTACACAAATACGCACCTTATCTGGAGCTCTGACCATACTTTCAAGCTGTACTGTGAAATTCCATGTTATGCTGTAAACCATGTTTTATCCCGTCAACACAGTGCGTATGTGCCGTGAAACACGATGCCGTGAAACATTTTTGATATCCTGCAAATACGACCTACTCGCTGCGTATGAATATGTGCGGTTGCTGGGGTTATTTCTTTGCATTTTAAAGCCAGTTGTATGTGTTGACGGGATAAATAGAATAGTAGGTTAGTGCCGTGAAAGGAAAAAAATATCTGGCACGGCACGGAAACGGGATGTGCTCGGCAGAGCCTCGCCCATCCCGTTTCCTGAGCCTTGCCAGATATTTGTTCCCATTCACGGCACTAACCTACTATTCTCTATATTATTAAACTACCAAAACATATATGTGTCTGTGACTGGAGAAATGAGACTGTTGGGATTTACGACAGATGTAGCTCCTGATCAAATACATGTAGCTCCTGATCAAATACATGTAGCTCCTGATCAAATACATGTAGCACACTCCTGTAGCCTGATAATGATATACATTCCTTGTTAGAAGCATGACGGGTGTTTCACTGATGGAATGGCGAATAGTGCAGATCCTGATCAGACTGTGCGGATGCACAGGCTGATCTGGATCTGCACTGGTCACAATGCAAAGCCCATAAGCCTAATTTCTCCAGTTACAGCCACATATATGTATCAGACAGGCCATGTGATTTTCTTAAGACCATGTGCAATTTTTCATGAAAAATATATACAGAAAGTTTGTTATTTTGTACTCTCACTTTTGATAATCAATGCGTATTCTACATTTAACCTTGAATTACTTAGTTAATTCCCCTTGGTTAAGGTTTTTAGTCAACCTTGGTTAACGTTTTTAGTTAAGCTTGTACATGGAATACTATTGTGCATACAGACACAATACTTGGACAACCTTTTCTCATATGTATGTACATCAATAACCCCTGATCTATATTTGACCTTGACCAACATTTCCTCTTGAATTACTTACTTAATTCCCCTTGTTTAAGGTTTTTAGTCAACCCTGGTTACGGTTTTTAGTCAAGCTTGTAGATGGAATACTGTTGTGCATACAGACACCATACCTGGATAACTTTTTCTCATATGGATGTACATCAATAACCCCTGATCTATATTTGACCTTGACCAACATTTCCTCTTGAATTACTTACTTAATTCCCCTTGTTTAAGGTTTTTAGTCAACCCTGGTTACGGTTTTTAGTCAAGCTTGTAGATGGAATACTGTTGTGCATACAGACACCATACCTGGATAACTTTTTCTCATAGGGATGTACATCAATAACTCCTGACCTATATTTTACCTTCACCTACATTTAACCTTGAATTACTTACGTATTTCCCCTTGGTTAAGGTTTTTAGTCAAGCTTGTATATGGAATACTCCTGGCCCTACACCCACCATACTTGGACAACTTCATCTCCTAGTGATGTACATCAATAACCCCTGACCTATATCTGACATTGACCTACATTTAACCTTGAATTACTTACTTAATTTCCCTTGGTTAAGGTTTTTAGTCAACCTTGGTGAAGGTTTTTATGCAGGCCGCGGCCACCTTGTTTGTCAAGCTATGTGTACATCGACAACCCTCGTAGTCGAGCTATGCTGTTCTCCTACAGCTCTTGTTATGTTTGGCTCTTTTTGTTACCTGGGAGTTGAATTGGGTTACTGCCCATTATAAAAGTAGCAAGATTATTACTGATCCTACTGCTTTTGGGAGGGGGCCAAGTGATTCTGGTGTGGCGAGGACCTGGCATCAAATCAGGATCATTTTGATTTCAGGGCTGAATATATAGTTCTTTTTATTGTAAATATTCAGTTCTGATTTTAGAATTTTCCCCCCATTTGTACATGTACCTGAACATGTACAATGTACTTGTACAGGTAATATATGGGATTTAGTACTAAACCCATTGACCCGGCCTTAAATGACCTTAGCTGTTGATAGGCCGTTAAACCCCAACAAACTAACAAACTGTAAATAAAGTAGAAAGTTGTCTCAATTTTTATATCAAATTCCGCAATTGGTATGAAATATGATTTTTTTTCACGTTTTGTCGATATTTACGAAAATTTTGTAAATATTTTTCAGGAAAAATTGCAAATGTTCTTGGGTACAAAATAATGGGGCATGTATCATATTATGTCATCAATTAAAGATAAAAGATGAAGTACAGAAGAACAAACAAGACTACATGAAATGTGTGGACAGAGTTCGTCTGGATCGGGCCAAGTACGAGGACATTGTAGCCAAAGGTAACAGAAACCAAGGTAACAGATCCCCCACCCACACCTCACTACCAATATTTCCGTAGGGTGGGATGGGATGGGTGTCTGTCCTTAACCTTTTCAACAACACAGACCTCTATAGCGGTGTTTGCAAACAGTGCAGATCCAGATGAGCCGGCTCATAACGAGCCGTCTCATCAGGATCTGCACTTTTTGAAAGTCATTTTCATATTTTTAGAGAAAAAACACCCCCATTTTATAAATGGACTAGTCTGAAAATCATTTTGTGATGATTGGAATGGTTGGAAAATTACCACATCACAGTTTAAAGCGGTGTGTCTCAGGTGGCACTCTCGAAGATGCATTTCACAAAAACAGTTGAGATATGTGAATCGACGTTCTATGAATACAGTTGCAACTTGTCACTGGTTATAAACATGAGTTTGTCGGCTAATTATCATATTTGAATAATGTCAGATCCATGAACATCAACTCCAGGAAATTTCATTGTTAATTTGAACTTGGTTGTACATGTAGGCCTGTTGCTTCACAGATCTATCGGAAAACCACGCGAGTAGTGAAGTAATCCCGTTTACTGATTCATGGTTACTACTGACTATGCTTTGCTGCAGATATAACCCAAAGACACACGCTTGAAACGCTTTAAGAGCTTTATTGCAATATATTTTCAGCATTGCACACCTGTATATAATCATCAATCACTGTTAATACCGTAACGTATTCGAGGAAATAGTGTCTAATCAATACAAGTTTGTCATGCAACATCATCTGTGGCAAACAATAGTTATTTTTTATATGACCGTTTTTTTTTTAAAACGGTACATATTATGTTTTACCACGTGGTGGGCGGGCGGCAGACAGAAAAACTAGTTTGTGTACACAACTTCTCTGAAACTGTTCAGTCAATCGATTTGAAACTATACATATGTCTTCTACACATATTGAAGATGTGCACCTTGGTGTTTTTATGCCGGAAAAATATTTTTTAACAAAGATATTACCCTTTTAACTTAGCCATTTTTTCTACATTTTTGTATCCAATTCTATATACTTTCTACTTTACACATCTCTACCTAAATTAGTATACCAATCACTTTGCAGGTAAATTGGGCAGCTATATACCAGAAATAACATTATTTTACCAATCACTTTGCATGTAAAGAGGTCAGTGAGATACCAGAAATAATATTTACCAATCACTTTGCAGGTAAAGCGGGCAGCAAAGAGACTGTGCTGTAGTCAAAAAATATGAAACGATAACTTTGCAAGTGGGCTGCAAAGAGACTGCTATAGTCACAACAATATGAAATGATAACTTTGCAAGTCGGCAGCAAAGAGACTGTGCTATAGTCACAAAAATATGAAATGATAACTTTGCAAGTGGGCAGCAAAGAGACTGCTATAGTCACAAAAATATGAAATGATAACTTTGCAAGTGGGCAGCAAAGAGACTTTCCTGTAGTCACAAAAATATGAAACAATGACTTTCCAGGTAAAGTGGGCAGTAAGCAGGATGATGCGCGGGCGAGGTACCAGAAATCTAGTATCCAGCTTCATCTCGCTCACAACAAGTATATCCTCTCGCTGTGTGAGGTGCAGTCCCACCAGGAACACTATCGTAACATGACTCTGCCACATTTCCTGGACCATCACCAAGTCAATCAGGAAATACTTGTACAACAATGGTATGTTTTTGAGGACTTCCGTAAGTGGTGAGAGCTCCAGATAAGTTTTGTATCTAAAGAATGTTATACCCCCAGATTTCAAATTCAATGGGTATTCTACTTTTACAAATGTATTATTGATTTGCTTCCTTATTAAATTGGGAATAAATGATAAAATATAAAACAAATTTATAAATTCACTTATTTGAACTGCAAAAAGCAAACAGTGTTTGCTTTTTGCAGCTCAACTAAGTAAATTTTCAACTTTATTACAGTATTTTCACTACTCAATTTGAAAATCAATGTGTAGTTTCACATTGCTGTGAGTATTTTGTACTCCCACTTTTGATAATCAATGCATATTCTGCTAACATAAGCGCGTACAATATGCCAATACGCACCTTATCTGGAGCTCTGAGTCGTGATTCAAGATGTGTCAGCGACTGGAGAAATGGGGCTTGTGTGATCCGTGACCAGTGTGACCAGCTCCTGATCAAATAGCACACTCCTGTGGCTGGATAACAATTTATATTTCTTGTTAGAAGTATGACGGGTATTTCATTGTTGGAATGGCAGGCAAACAGTGCAGATCCTGATCAGACTGTGCAGATGCACACACTGATCTGGATCTACGCTGGTCACAAAATTCATACGCTCCATTTCTCCAGTCACATATGCTACTTATTAAAGTAGTTTACTGGTTAAAAAAAAATTGTTAGGCGGCTCTGCCGAGTTTCTTATGAAATCAGTCAACAAGTTTATTATTAAAGCTGATATTAAATCATCACAGATGTTAGATTCTATTTATGTCATAAGCACAGCATCATACAGTGAAGCTGATTGTAGCCTTCTTTTCCTAGACCAGGCCATCCATAATTATATCTCCGTTTCCTGTAACCCGACCGACCCGCTAAAAACGGTGCGATCCGATTTTTTGTATTGCAATTTCGTTTACAATTTTTTTTTTTTTTTTTTTTTTTTTCATTTTTTTTTTTAATTTTAGTGCTACAGTGGGTTAAAAGGGTTAATATAATCTCTGGCCCTAAATGGCATACATGTTCATACAACAACACATACAGCAATTGACATACAGTCGAACACCAGTACCTCGAACGTCAGTATCTCGATGGTATCCCCTATCTCGATGATCCTTATTTGTTTAATGTAAATTTCCTCGGCTATCTCGAACATGCCCTATCTCGAACATGTTCTCTATGTCGACTGTTCATTCTGTCCCCTTCGTATAAAAATACGTTAAAAATCACTTCGCTATCTCGATCACATAAATGCTTGGGTAAATCACCTAAGCGCCTGGCTGCCAAGATCTATTTGGTTAACACTAATTTCAAAATCTATTATCAAATGAAACAAAATAAATTCACACCTGCCTCGGGTTGTTTGCTTAATTGGTTCACCTCGATTTGTTTTGAGTGTTTGCCACGATTCATTAAGCATATCACGACGTGCCACATGACATTCTTAACGCCCTGTGAAAGTCCACGGCATTCTTCACACAGCTTATGTAAATACAACTTTATTTCCTCGTTAGTGAGTGACATATTGTCTATTGAATACATGTATATAATGTATGTAATGTTGATATTGTTGTTTGTCAATTAATTGGTATATAAAATAATAACAGCAACACATGTTTTGTTTCATTTTATTCCTTTATTGTTTACTCGTGATTTTTTGCGAAAATATTTGACCATGTCACTTCCTCGGTATCTCGAACCTAGTCCTATCTCGACTAAAATACGATCTCCCTTCGACTTCGAGATACTGGTGCCCGACTGTACTTTTATTGCAAAACTTGCAATATTGAATTTAAAAATTATTAATAATTTTTAAATTCAATATGTCATGTGACAGAAAAAAAAAAAAATTGCCTACCGACCGACCCACTTCTAAAATTCTGGGTTGGGTTACAGGAAACAAACAATTTTTTAAGGACGGCCCCATCACTGGGTTTCACAGGAAATCCTCTAATAACAAAGAAAAATACTATAAAAAAATAAAAATGTGTTTTCATCATGGCTCTATGTAAAGTGGTTTAATTGAAGATATATGACGATACTAGGACCACTGATTTTTTCTTTTTTCAGGATTCTTTAAACAGAATAATATAAAAAATAAAAATGTGTTTTCATAATGGCTCTGTGTAAAGCGGTTTAATTGAAGATATATGACGATACTAGGATCGCTGGATTGTTTCAATTTTCATAGATATCGGTACATAAGTATCAGATTTTCGTCAAACGCAACAAGATAGGAAATCTGATAATTTATGTACCTATATGGGTGAAAATAGAAACAACCCAGCAGTCCTAGTATCACCATATACATATACATGTATCTTCAATTAAACCACTTTACACAGGGCCATGATTAAAACACGTTTTATTTTTTATAGCATTTTTTCAAAATTATACTGAATTTATTACATTATCACAGCCAAAATGGCTGTGATAATGTAATACATTTAGTATAATAAAAATTAATAAATTTATCCTTAAATTGAAAATTTCTCCCACAAAGTATACTTTGCAATGTTGGATTTCTATCTCAAAGTTTACTTTGCTAGATAAGTATACTTTGCAATGTTGGTGAAATAGGCTACTGGTACATTTACAATGGATAGCAAAAATTCTAAATTATGCGAAGTCGAGTCAAATTATCCACAAATGTACCACAGTTTATGAATGCTAAAGACAAATGTTTTTGCATGTTTGCAAACCCAGTCAATGAGTCCATGCATTTCAGCAAAACTGTATTAGAAGACTACCAAAGATTAACGACGCTGGGTTCGAAGGATCATATAGCCGTGTACAGCTCCATCGAACAGGCTGTGAAAGATGTCAAACCAGAGAAGGAGTACATAGGAGAATTCATGACAAAACATAAGTACGTTTTCATGCCACCGGGTTTCATATAGTGTTTGGACCGTCTGTCCGTCTGTCCGTCTGTCCGTCTGTCCGTCCGGGGGTGTACTGAAGGCATGTTGTCCGTCCGTCCGTCCGTCCGTCCGTCCCGGGCACACATTAGGGTACTTATGTGGTTAGCCCCACAGGGTTATGGACTTGGTAAAGGATAGGGTTGGTTACAATTAGCCACCTAAAAAATCGTTTATGTGGCTAAAAATCGTTTTATGTGGCTAATATTTAACATGTGATAAGCCACATAAGTATAGTAATGTAAGAACGTCCGTCCGTCTGTCCGTCCGTCCGTCCGTCCGGGCACACATTAGGGTACTTATGTGGCTAGCCCCACAGGGTTATGGACTTAGTAAAGGATAGGGTTGGTTACAATTAGCCACCTAAAAAATCCTTTTATGTGGCTAAAAATCCTTTTATGTGGCTAATATTTAACATGTGATAAGCCACATAAGTATAGTACTGTAAGAACGTCCGTCCGTCCGTCACACTTTTCGGTTAACCACTTTGTCACAGTTTCTCAAATATGCTGCAGGTGGCATCCGCGTTCGACAGACGCATTTCTTGTTGTTCATGACCTAGATCATTTATGTCTCGCCCACAATAGTGGAAAGTGAGACATAGCGGTCACAATTCCGGCGTCAGGGGTTGTTTTCGTCGTCGACAATTTGGGACGTAAATTTTGGTACAAAATTTACGTCCCAAATTGTCGACGACGAAAAACGACGACGACAACAACTGATCCCTTGATCCATTTGTCAGATTATTACCAAGCTTCAGTAACAACTTTCTCACATTGATAGCGCTATCCATCCAGTGTCATTCGGGTAACATTGACCTTCACCTTGGTGACCTTAACATTGTGGGAAATAACTTTTGGACATAGTCCAAATTTTGCGTAATGTCTTGATACGTTAGTCTTAAATAGCTCGCTCACATTGATGGCTGTCACTGTGAATAACATAAACACAGAGAATAAATAGTAATGTCCGTTAGTATTTTAATGAAACACGGTTATCCCCCCTGATATCTGTGTGAAAATTTACGTCCAATGTAAAATGTATCATAATGCCAATTAATAATTGGGATAATGGTGAATGAATGTTTATTTTGCCAGAAAATGTCTCAGATGATGTCTCTGATATAAATAATAGTTTGTGCCTACTGAGTGGGCCAATCCAAATGCGACAAAATATTGTTAGACTAGTCTATTGATAAGAATGGAGTTGGTTTTTTTTAATTTGAAAATTATTTGGAAAATGTGATCACACTGATGTCTCTGATATAAAGAACATGTTGTGCCTACTGAGTGGGCATGTACCTTTAAAGGTACATGCCCACTCAGTAGGCACAAACTGTTCTTTATATCAGAGACATCATCCGAGACATTTTCTGGCAAAATAAAAATTTAGGGGAGATACCTAATGCCCTGAAAACTCTTATTTCAGGTCCGACTCTTTCTCACCAATCACGTTCGAGTTTGACAGTAAAATACTGGATGACTACCAGGGAACACTTCTCCCCAATCACGTGGCCTTGGACGACTTTACTGCCGAGAACCTGACACAAATGTAAGTCTATAGAGAATATCAGTCTTCTCCCCAATCACGTGGCCTTGGACGACTTTACTGCCCACAACCTCACTAAAATGTAAGTCTATAGAGACAAAGGTCTCCGTAAAATTGAGAGTAGTAGCCAGCTATGTGACGAAGGGGAGGGTACGGGAGGGGTACCCCCTTCCCGTCGGGGGTGTTTGGGGGGCCTCCCCGAAGAAAATTTTGAAATTTATATTAAATTTGGTGACATCTGGTGAGTTTTATGGTGCATATATTTGTAGTTTGTTTAAGACAATTTCTGCATATATTGTTGCAAAAATGTTAAAATGTGTTGATAGCAGGACAAATCTGAAGTTGTTATGCTCCCCGATTTTTTTTTTCTGGTGAGCATATTGTTGCCGCTTTGTCCGTCCGTCTGGCGTCCGCGTCACACTTCGGTTAAGGTTTTTAGTCAAGTCCATATCTTCAATACTGTTAGGCCTAGAGCCACCAAACTTGCACACATAAATCACCTTGCAGTGTACATCTATAACCACTATCAAATCTGTGACCTTGACCCACTTTTCCACTTAAATTACTTAGTTATTTCCCCTTGGTTAAGGTTTTTAGTCAAGTCTCTATCTTCAATATTATTAGGGCTGGAGCCACCAAACTTGCACACATTGATCACCTTGCAGTGTACATCAATAACCACTGTCAAATCTGTGACCCTCATGTGACCTTGACCCACTTTTCCTCTTAAATTACTTAGTTATTTCCCTTCCAGCAACATGGGATGGGGTGGGGTGGGGTGGGGGTGGGGGTTACGAATGAAAAGTCGACACGCAAGAAAATTTTGACCAGAGAAGGTGGGATGAAATGTGTTTTTGTTATTTTTTCCAGCAACATGGGGTCTGGGTGAGGTGGGGGGGGGAGGGTACAAGTGAAAATAAATTAACAGAGCAAGAGCATAGCAATAACCCCAATTCAACTCCCAGGTAACTAAAGAGCCAAAGATAAAAACGTACCTGAGGGCCAAACCAGGCAAATCGTGATTCCTATTAGGAGGAATCCATACCATTAATAACTTGGATAACTTTACTCCTGTGTTATTTGTGTGACCTTTGTGACTATGACCTTCATATCAATAAATTTGGACTTCCTCATATTGTGACTTTGACCGTGGTGACCTTGACTTTCGTGGCGATCGCCTTGTTTAGTGGGTGAGACACTCTCCGGCGAATGCCTGATAATCCAATGTGGCCACAGTTTGTGTGTAGGGACGATGCTTTGTTTCGCATAACCCAGGTCTGAACACCCAAGGCCAAGGCAACTGAGGAATTGTGTTCACCTTGTTTGCAATGCAAATGCTTTGAAGTGTTTATAATTTGTTTTTCACATTAACTGCTTAAGCCATTCACTATAGGAATGAATGGCCTTTTTGTGGAATTTATCGAGGTATAAACTTGGAAAAGTCGCGGGAATACTGGACGAAGGCCGGAAGGCCTCGTCCAGTATTCCCTTGACTTTTCCAAGTTTCCAAAAAGTTTCCAATGTTAGGGAATTGTGTAAATATTTATTATTCCAGCACAAAAATATTTACACAATTCCCTAACATTTGATTGGCCCATAGCAAGTCTCTGTCCAAAATTTATATCCCAGTAAACTCCCACGCCAAACTACTTTCCGTAAGCGTGAGGCGCAGCTAAAATAATTCTTAAGAAAACGGAAAATAAACACATTTTCTTGATGCATTCATTTCAAATGCTAGAATGATAAGGAATGAATGGCCTTTTTATGGAATTTATCGGGGATATAAACTTGGAAAAGTCGCGGGAATACTGGATGAGGCCTTAAAAAATTACAATTTTCGAAAAAAAAATATTTTTTTTTCGAAAATTGTAATTTGTTATCGCTTCGTCCAGTATTCCCGCGACTTTTCCAAGTTTATACCCCGATAAATTCCACAAAAAGGCCATTCATTCCTATAATGTGTTTAGGGATGGTGCTTTGTTTCGCATGCATCCCTCATATGAACCAACGTTACGGTCACAGATTTTCAGACTTCCATTTATAAAAAAGGGGTATTTGTTGTTCTCAAAAATATGAAAATTACTTTCAAACAGTGCAGATCCTGATGAGACGGCTCGGCATCGTTTGCATGTAGCGGGCTTTCGTGTTCAAAGGGTTCAATACACAATTAAAATTGAAAAAAAAAAACCCAATTGAAATCAAATCTAGCGAGTATCAAAAATCAATTAAAAATTTGTGGTACCTTTATCATGCTGCAAAAAACAATAAACAGGCCACAAATATAGCATATTTTTCTTATTTTCCATGAAAACACATCTTGGTATTTCCCAAGCAAACTATTCAATAATTGCTGTCTGTTGATGAGTAAACAGTAGTGTGATTTTATTTTACCGAATTAAAATTTTGAAACACCCAATTGCTTCAGAAATGATGGAGTGACAATACTCAATTACAAATTCCTTATCTGGAGCCCTGAGCTTTGATATCTGAATGATCAATATTTTTCAAGAATCTATCGGGTATAAACTGTACTGGGAAGGCCTTCTGCCGGGATTCTTGGAAGTTTTCATCGACTATTTCCCTAATACATATACAAGGTGTATGATCATGTGATTACAACAAGAACAACTTCCAGAAGCCCTTTGATTCAAAGTACGTATTCTTTTATTTTGTCCTTATTTTGTAACGGATTTTGATGAAATATGGCGCATCAAACGCATCTTGTTAAGCTGCATTTGGTGGTCTGTATTTTGGCCCAAACTTCTGTCGTTTTTGCGAAGAATCGATTTCCGTGTCTACTGACACGGAAATTGATTCTTCGCAAAAACGACATAAGTCTGCGTCTAGATAAGCTGCATTTGGTGGTCTTCGGGTACCTTGGTCCGAACTTTTGTCATTTTTGCGAAGTCTTCGCAAAAACGACATAAGTATGTAAAGAACTCCCGGGACCACGAAATGCAGCTCATCAAGGCGCATTTGCTGCGCCATATTTCATCAAAATCCATTGTCTACATGAACATGTATTACGGAAAATATCAAATAATACTTACTTTGGAGAGGGCGCGCTTTCAACACTTTCAGCCATTGTTGTTGTTGTTGTTGTAATGATGTGATCATGCACCTTGATGTAGTCATCAAAATTGCAAAGTATACTTTTCTAGCAAAGTATACTTTGAGTGAGTAGTCATTTATTTTTGCTGAAATGCATTATTTCATATAGAACTAACGACTGCATATATTTGATGATTAAAAGTATGCAGAATTATTATACTGAATTTATTACATTATCACAGCCAAAATGGCTGTGATAATGTAATAAATTCAGTATAATAAAAATTCATAAATTTATCCTAAAATTGAAAATTTCTTCCTCAAAGTATACTTTGCTAGATAAGTTATGCTTTGCAATGTTGGTGAAATAGGCTACTGGTTGACGGCCAGCTTCATGATGTTACATGACATGGCGTTGCGGTATCATTGCTTGATTCTAATTTTAGAGATGAGATTGTTTATTTGTGGCTGTGACTGGAGAAATGGGGCTTATGGGATTTGTGACCGGTCTAGATGCAGATCAAATAGCGCACTGCTGTAGCCTGATAGCATGACATGCGTTTCATTGATGGAATGGCGAACAGTGCAGATCCTGATCAGACTGTGCGAATGCACAGGCTGATCTGGATCTTCACTGGTTGCGAAACCAATACGCCCCATTTCTCCAGTCACAGCCACATTTAAAAACATCTCTAACTCTTTACAGGAGAACAACTTTAACAGATGACATCGCGAAAATAAAGCAACAGCTGACTAGCATGGAGAAAGAAAATGTTGCGCAGACCACGCGCGTGGAAGAGTTAAAAAAACAACTGTCGACTTTGTCCGACAGTGATCTCGCCGAGTAAGTAATGGATGTTTCTTAACCCTTAACCCATTGTAGTCTGTGGATACAAGACTTTTTTTATTGAAAAACTCTGATTGTTTTCTTTATTTCTCTATAAAAGTATATGTTGTTACCACTCATTTGAACCGTCTCGTCAAGACGGTTCAAATGAGTGGTAACAACGTATAATTTTGAACAGAAATAGAGAAAATAGCCCTAAAAAAATCTCCAGATTTTGAAGTACTTTTAATTTTTTCTTAACCCATTGTAGTCTGTGAATACAATACTTTTTTATTGAAAAACTTATTTTCTTTATTTCTCCAAAAAAGTATATTTTCCTTCTATGCGCCCAGAAGTATATGTCGTGGCCACCATTTGCACCGTCTCGTCGAGATGGTTCAAATGAGTGGTAACAACATATACTTTTGAACAGAATAGCCCCAAAAAAAATCTCCAAATCTTTAAGTACTTTTAATTTGTTCGACCCCACCGCCCATAAATAAAAAATCCTGGTGCCTTCCATTCCCCTAGCTGTTGGTGGGACGTTAAGTTAAACCCATTCACTTTCACTTTTTTTACCATCAAATATAATATGCTGGCTGCGCCCATCTAGTTGACTTTCCAGTAAAAGTAACAAGATCAGTCCTAATTCTATTTCTTCTAGAGGTTTTGGCTTTCTGGTACATGGGATTTGAATCCGGTTGTACACATTATAAAGGGATTTCCCGGACCCTGTTTTCTGCGTCCCTGTAGCCTATTTCATCAACATTGCAAAGTATACTTTACTAGCAAAGTATACTTTAAGGGAGTAATCATTTATTTTTCCTGAAATGCATTATTTCATATAGAACTAACAAATGCATGTATTTCATGATTAAAAGTATGCAGAATTATTATACTGAATTTACTACATTATCACAGCCATAATGGCTGTGATAATGTAATAAATTCAGTATAATAAAAATTAATAAATTTATCATAAAATTGAAAATTTCTCCCTCAAAGTATACTTTGCTACTAAAGTATACTTTGCAATGTTGATGAAATAGGCTACAGATGCATTTTATTAGCCGAGGACCCGCATTGACAATTGGCACTGCATCCCATGGACCCTGAAAACTTGGCGGTGAAGATGAATCATTTTCAAAAGTTTACAGCATTTTTACACTTTTCGGGAGAACCTGTGTGACTATTTTATAGAAAACAGTTCAGATAATTCAGGACTATCAATACCATTTTGATATTATTTTTAATGAAATATCTGTATGAAACTTGGGACCCAAAAAAATACCAGGGACCCCGAAAATAGTAAACTTGGGAGTCCTGGGGCCCACATTTAAAAAATCCTAGGGAAATCCCTGATTATACGAGTAGTAAGATTAATACTAAATTTTGGAAATTAGCTCCGAAATCTGACTAGATAGTTTGGATATGATCTAACTAAGAAAACGAAAGTTAAATTTTAAAAATCGGTCCAGTATTTCTAAAATTCAAAAAAATTCCCCATGTTAAATCCCCATAGACATCTTCACTCCGTGAATGGATGTTTAACTTCGATGTGTTTCGCTGTTATGTATCTATGATTACAATGACTGTTCATGATTGCAACACACTAGAATGTGTCATGAAGCGCTAACATGTCAGATTTACAGTGGAAAATCTCCAAACCGGACACCTGGGAGGTCCCTAGGGTGTCTGGTTTGGCGAGGTTCCATTGTATGTCAACTGATTATGTAGATACAGGTAGTTCTCGTTATCTCGAAGTTGACTGGACTGAGCAAAATATATCGACATATCCAAACTTCGAGAGAAAAATTTGCCAAATTTAGCGAACATTCTCGAAAAAATCTGAACAGAATCGCTTCAAAAATACGACTTTACTTTATTTCCGGGTTGTCATAAATCGCTCACTTTCTTTTATCAAAACGCTCATGCGTTGTTACTAAATATATCACATATACATGACACAGTTTCCGGTACACAACATTTGTTTTGCAAATCATACCCAATACACATCAATGAATAATCTCAACACTCCCTGTATTTTCTGATGATGTTATTATTCAATCGCAAAATGCAAGACCCGCATTTTCGTCCACAAACCACGTCGGACCTAGACTTGTCGGCCACAAACAAATTCGGCCCAAGTCAAATCAAATCGGCATTAAGAAATGCATGTTTGATTGACTTGATTGCCACGCCGTTTATTTCATCTTCATGTTAAAGTGATCCGATGTCACATTGATTAATTTGGTAAGTGAATTCATTCAACCATGATGTGCAACGTTTAACACATTTTAGCGGCGGTGTTTTTTTTATTTCTATAGACGTGTGAAAACTTACCTGAGATAATCTCTCTGTATCAGACTTGGCGGTGCCAGGCGCTTATTTTTCACATCGAGTTATCAGAATACAAATATGAAGGACACATGCTATCGGGACTCGATATGCCTCCGAGGTCAAATACATGATCTATATATCGAGATAAGCAGGCATATCGAGATAAGCGATATCGAGATAAAGAGAATCAGCTGATTCTCTTTATCTCGATATCGCTTATCTCGATATGCCTCCGAGGTCAAATACATGATCTATATATCGAGATAAGCAGGTATATCGAGATAAGCGATATCGAGATAAAGACAATCAGCTGATTCTTCTTTATAACGATATCCGCTTATCTCGATATGCCTCCGAGGTCAAATTACCGGATCTATATAGCGAGATAAGAAGGCCATATGAGATAAGATATCCGAGATAAAGAGAAACAGCCTAGAATCAGCTGTTTTCCTTATCCAATATCGCTTACTCATTGCCTCCGAGGTCATACATATATATACGAGATAAGCAGGCATATCGAGATAAGCGATATCGAGATAAAGAGAATCAGCTAGAATCAGCTGATTCTCTTTATCTCAATATCGCTTATCTCAATATGCCTCCGAGGTCAAATACATGATCTATATATCGAGATAAGCAGGCATATCGAGATAAGCGATATCAAGATAAAGAGAATCAGCTGATTCTCTTTATCTCAATATCGCTTATCTCGATATGCCTCCGAGGTCAAATACATGATCTATATATCGAGATAAGCAGGCATATCGTGATAAGCGATATTGAGATAAAGAGAATCAGCTGATTCTCTTTATCTCGATATCGCTTATCTCGATATACCTCCGAGGTCCAGGACAAATTCTGAATCACTTTCCAGGTACGCTGAGAAACGAAAATCTTCCGAGGATCTGAAGCTAAAAATCGCAGAAACGCAAAGCATTGTCGCGACAAAATCTGACGTATTGAAAGAGGTGTTGGGGCCTATCGAGAAACTAGGAGATGCATTTGCACCCTCGGCCATGGATCTACCAGAGGTTACAACAGATGACGTGGTAGATAGTCTTCCTCCCTCACTAACACAGGGCTGTCATATAATTTATTACACCCTTTCACCCCTAAATAACTGAAGTGGATTTTGAAGTAAATTTTCCGACCAATCCAATCGTCACAAAATGATTTTCAGACCAGTCCATTTATAAAAATGGGTATTTTTTGTCTAAACAAATATGAAGATTACTTGCACAACGTACAGATCCTTGGGAGATGTAGCTCGTTACGATCCGTCTCATTTGGATCTGCACGGTTTGCTAACACTACAATAGAGGTCTGTAGTGTTGAAATGGTTAATATGAGACGCGCAGGATTTTTCTTTTACAGAAACAGTGATATTTTCTGTAAATGATGTCGAAAGTTGACAAAATTTTCATAGATTTGCTCTAAATATTTTGTCATCTTTCTATGTCAATGACGGATATATCATAAATTTGTAAATATTTTTCATGAGATATCGCATATCTTCTGAGGTACAGAATCACAGGACCAAGGTCAATAGTCAAGGTGCATGATCACGTGGTTAAAACAACAACAACGTCGCCCACTCCAAAGTAAGTATTCTTTGATATTTTCCTTTAATATGCAACGGATTTTGATGAAATATGGCGCAGCAAACGTGTCTTCATGAGCTGCATTTGGTGGTCTAGTGAGTTTGTAACAAACTTACCGTATGTCGTTTTTGCGAAGATCGATCTCCGACACGGAAATCGATTCTTCGCAAAAATGACAGAAGTTTGGGCGAAAATACAGAGACCACCAAATGCAGCTTAACAAGACTTGTTTAATGTGCCATATTTCATCAAAATCCGTTACGTAATAAGGACACTATAAAAGAATACGTACTTTGAATCGGTACTTGTTGTTGTTGTTAGTACCACGTGATCATACACCTTGATAGTGCATCGACTTATCCGCAACACTGATGGCAAATTATTTTGACTGTCCCACAAATGAACATGAAAAAGCGGTTTTATTACTCGACCTGTAACATACTGTATGTGATACAGTGAACGTGAATCTGGCGCGGGGCGCACCAACTTACCAATATAAATCTCGATTACTTTTATGACATAATATTCAACAAAGATCATGACGCCGTGACTTTTAGGGGTGAGAATAGTTTTGCCTATTCCACAGGCGTGCTGATCTATTGTCCGGGCACGCGAAACTATTTCCCAGACACGTCAAACTCCAGGGAATTAGTCAAACTATGTAATATCAACTTATATAGGGAGTTGGGTAATAAATGGCTCTATGTTCTATAAGTTACAGAAATATATGGTTACTGTTAGAGCAATTGCACTTTTTTGGCCAAAACAAATGTATAAATACATGTATACCATATTATAGGAATGAATGGAGTGGAGGATGAGTTTCACTATAGGAATGAATGGAGTGGAGGATGAGTTTCACTATAGGAATGAATGGAGTGGAGGATGAGTTTCACTATAGGAATGAATGGAGTGGAGGATGAGTTTCACTATAGGAATGAATGGAGTGGAGGATGAGTTTCACTATAGGAATGAATGGTATTTTTGTGGAATTTATCGGGGTATAAACTTGGAAAAGTCGCGGGAATACTGGACGAAGGCCGGAAGGCCTCGTCCAGTATTCCCGCGACTTTTCCAAGTTTATATCCCCGATAAATTCCACAAAAAGGCCATTCATTCCTTATAATTCCAGCATTTGAAATAAATTCATCAAGAAAATGTGTTTATTTTCCGTTTTCTTAAGAATTATTTGAACTGCGCCTGACGGTTACGGAAAGTAGTTTGGCGTGGGAGTTTACTGGAATATACATTTTGGACAGAGACTTGCTACGGACCAATCAAATGTTAGGGAATTGTGTAAATATTTTTGTGATGGAATTATGAACAAATATACGGTTCGACAATGTCCAGCCGTGGGTAAACGTTTGCCGTGGCACAAGGGAACTGTTTGAACCCGAAGGTACTTTTGATAATCTGCTCCATTCAAACAACTGATTTACACATACATATTCCGGGGCCGCAGTACACATCGTGTAATGCAGCAGCTTCAATTTCAAAATTTCAGTGCGACCATTGTGAACTGGCTTGGTGATGTAATGGTGCGTTCTAGTAACGTCATGAGACACATGGATTACATAGGTGTTGGCTTGGCCCCGGAATGAGCATTGTCTACAGCCATGGTCAAACAGCATGCGTTGTACATTTGAACATGTCTGTGAGCGGTGTATGACAGCCCTTCTAACACTCTGTTTCCATGCTAATTGCCTATTCATCATACCCCCGGCATACAAAGTATGTCGAGGGGTATCTAGTTTTCGTCATTCCGTCGTCCGTCCGAGCTTACAAATGGATACATATGTGGCTAGGAGAACAATAGTTATGTAATATTCTATTGTTCCATGATTTTATGTGGCTAAAATGGGTTTATGTGGCTACAGAACAATAGGGATGAAGAAAGGAAAAGGTTAGGGTTAGCCACATAAGTATCCATTTGTAGCAACGTCCGTTCATTCGTCCATCCTATTTGGGTTAAAGTTTTTGGGTGCCCATTATCTCTGTAACGGTAAGTCGGATTGACCTCATACTTCCTTATCATCATCCATATTTTCATTCCATACCCATGCGACCTTCATGTCCAAGGTCAAGGTCAAATTACTTAGAAATTTGCGTTAAAGTTTTTATTTGTCTGACCAAGTGGCGGCCGGGGGTATACGTGAGCCCCTCCTCATTTTCTCTAGCCATTTTGCTAGTTCGGCATGCATCACCCATTATCTTATTAGAACTAATTGCATTTTGTCTCACTTACATTACTGTCTGTTTCACAAAACCTGCCCAAATATTACGGCTATATAAATAATGCAAAAACAATATATTTTTTTCGATAATATTAAATTTAGCAAACTTTAAGAATGTGCCTACTTTTTATTTCTTGAAATTTGGTCCAATATTGATTTTATTGCGAAAAAACAATTTCCACATGTTAAATTTTACCCCATAGACATCTTCACACAGTGAAGATGTCTATGGTGATTTAGCATGGGGAAATTTTTCTAATTTCAGAAATAGTGTTTTCTTGTTTTCTTAGTTTAATAGATCATTTCCACGCTATCTGGCTAGATTTCAAAATCAATTTCCAAATATTTTCGTTTTTCGACTTCTCCAGGTCCTCCACCTCTTTTTTTCCCCTTGTTAAATTTTCATAGACAACTCATTTTTCGTAATAAAATCAATATTTGACCAAATTTCACGAAATAAAAAGAAAGCTCATTCTTAAATTTTGATAAAATTTAATATTATCCTGTCAACACAGTGCGTATGTGCCGTGAAACACGGTGCCGTGAAACATTTTTGATATCCTGTCAATACGACCTAATCACTGCGTATGAATATGTGCGGTGGCTGGGATTATTTTTTTGCATTTTAAAGCTATTAGTAGGTGTTGATGGGATTAATAGAATAGTAGGTTAGTGCCGTGAATGGGAAAAAATATCTGGCGCGGCACGGAAACGGGGTGTGCTCGGCAGAGCCTCGCCCATTCCGTTTCCTAAGCCTTGCCAGATATTTTTTCCCATTCACGGCACTAACCTACTATTCTCTATTTATCAAAAATAATATTGTTTTTGCATTGTTAATAAGGGTGTAAAATTTGGGCAGGTTTCATGAAACAGACATTAGTGAAAAGTGTGATCTAGCCGTCGTGATAGGTGTCAACAATTGCCTTCAAATGTTGAATATGTCCTGCAGCCGATTTCATCAAAATTGCAAAGTATACTTTTCTAGCAAAGTATACTTTGAGGGAGTAATCATTTATTTTTCCTGAAATGCATTATTTCATATAGACCTATTTACATAGGCACCGGTAGCCGATTTCATCAAAATTGCAAAGTATACTTTTCTAGCAAAGTATACTTTGAGGGAGAAATCATTTATTTTTCCTGAAATGCATTATTTCATATAGACCTAACGACTGGATATATTTGATGATTAAAAGTATGCAGAATTATTATACTGAATTTATTACATTATCACAGCCAAAATGGCTGTGATAATGTAATAAATTCAGTATAATAAAAATTCATAAATTTATCCTAAAATTGAAAATTTCTCCCTCAAAGTATACTTTGCTAGAAAAGTATACTTTGCAATGTTGGTGAAATCGGCTACTGATCTGTTTAGTCAGATCATTACCAAATGTCATCAATAGCTTCATCAAATTGATGGCTATCCACTCCATGTCATTTAATTAACCTTGACCTTGACCTTCGTGCATGAGACACTTGCCGGCGATCGCCTTGTTTGAAATATAAATTTTCTGTACGCATAAAATATTTGCACGAACATTAAAAAAAATTTTTTTATAAATAGTACATTCTGCTTTAATCTTTCAGTTCCTTGTATTAATTCTCTGTTTGTATTCTATTGCTAAACTTGAAATAATTGCATGGAAAAATTAATACTAGTTTACAACATCTGTAGAAATATAGTACTTTTTGAAAATAATTTCTGAAATTTTTAGTAACGAAAATGTCCATTTATGAAATATTAGTAGCCAAATGGCTATTTTATCCCGTCAACACAGTGCGTATGTGCCGTGAAACACAGTGCCGTGAAACCTTTTTGATATCATGTCAATACGACCTAATCACTGCGTATGAATATGTGCGGTTTTCATACTAGTCGATTCTCCGATTTTGAGGATGCGGTATAAATAGAATAGTAGGTTAGTGCCGTGAATGGGAAAAAATATATCCCATTTCCTAAGCCTTGCCAGAGATTTTTTCCCATTCACGGCACTAACCTACTATTCTCTATCTATTTTCCTTATTTCTCAACCAAAGTATATGTTGTGACCACTCATTTGAACCGACCACTCATTTGAACCGTCTCGGTGAGACGGTTCAAATGAGTGGTCACAACATATACTTCTGATGAGAAATAAAGAAATTATTGAGCCTTGCCAGATATTTTTTCCCATTCACGGCACTAACCTACTATTTTCTATTCAGTAGCCAGTAGTGATTAGCTACTGTGGTTATCAGTAGCGCCAACCTAGCAGTTGCCTGATAAACTTGATAACAAAAGACACTCATATGTAGCCGATTTCACCAACATTGCAAAGTATACTTTTCTAGCAAAGTATACTTTGAGGGAGCAATCATTCATTTTTAGCCAGGTTTTTTGAAGAAAAAAATCCAGGCTATTGGATTGGCGAAAGCTGGGCGGCCGGGCGGGCGGCGTCCACAATCAATGTTAAGTTTTCGTGTTTGAGTCCATTTCTTTGTTACTGTACCACCTAGGACCACCAAATTTTCACAGCTTCATAATCAAGGGGTGCCCACCATATATCACTATCCAACATGTTACTTTTTTTTTAACTTCACCATTTTTTTCTTTTTTTCCGCGCAGTCGACTTAGCCATTTTCAATGTTAAGTTTTCGCGTTTTCAATGTTAAGTTTTCGTGTTTAAGTCCATTTCTTTGGTACTGTACCACCTAGGACCACCAAACTTTCACAGCTTCATAATCAAGGGGTGCCCACCACATATCACTATCCAACATGTTACTTTTTTTTTAACTTGACCCATTTTTTCCGCGCAGTCGACTTAGCCATTTTCAATGTTAAGTTTTAGGTTTCTTTACAATGTTAAGTTTTCGTGTTTCAGTCCATTTCTTTGGTACTGTACCACCTAGGACCACCAAACTTTCACAGCTTCATAACCAAGGGGTGCCTACCACATACAACTATCCAACATGTGACCATTTTTTTACCTTCACCTATTATTTCTACGTAATTGACTTAACCATTTTCAACATTAACTTTTTAACGTACGTCTGGTTAAATATTTTGGTTAAAACTTTTTCGTTATACTATATCTCTGCAACTGCTTCGCCCATTACCTTGAAACTTCACATGGGTGTTTATCGTCGTCCATATTTTCATTCTAACCCCCAACCGTGCGGCCCCTGTGCGCAATGTCAAGGTCAAATTACTTTGAATTTATTTGTTAAAGTTTTTTCGTGTACTATGTCTCTGCAACTGCTTCACCCATTACCTTGATACTTCACATGGGTGTTTATCATCATTGTCACACCCGCTTGCGGAAAGCGCGATATCGTCGGTATTTTGGCATACGTCCGTCCGTCCGTGTGTCCGGTTAAAGTTTTTTCGTTAAAGTTTTTCCGTCTACTATATCTATTTTTATAGTGTACATGCCTCGCCCCAAGGCGTGACATGCAGGCCACGGCCATCTAGTCTACAAAAAGTGGGTATAATTATGTTATCCAAGTGTCCATGCTTGGAAAAAACCTGGCCTTCGTGGCTTTGCCTCGTTTCTTGTTTTTAACTTGACCCATTTTTTCCGCGCAGTCGACTTAACCATTTTCAATGTTAAGTTTTCGCGTTTACAATGTTAAGTTTTCGTGTTTAAGTCCATTTCTTTGGTACTGTACCACCTAGGACCACCAAACTTTCACAGCTTCATAACCAAGGGGTGCCTACCACATACAACTATCCAACATGTGACCATTTTTTTTACCTTCACCTATTATTTCTACGTAATTCACTTAGCCATTTTCAACGTTAACTTTTTAACGTACGTCTGGTAAAATTGTTTGGTTAAAACTTTTTCGTTATACTATATCTCTGCAACTGCTTCGCCCATTACCTTGAAACTTCACATGGGTGTTTATCATCGTCCATATTTTCATTCTAACCCCCAACCGTGCGGCCCCTGTGCGCAATGTCAAGGTCAAATTACTTTGAATTTATTTGTTAAAGTTTTTTCCTGTACTATATCTCTGCAACTGCTTCACCCATTACCTTGATACTTCACATGGGTGTTTATCATCATTGTCGCACCCGCTTGCGGAAAGCGCGATATCGTCCGCATTTTGGCATACGTCCGTCCGTGTGTCCGATTAAAGTTTTTTCGTTAAAGTTTTTGCATCTACTATATCTATTTTTTTATTGTCCATGCCTCGCCCCAAGGCGCGACATACAGGCCACGGCCATCTAGTCTACAAAAAGTGGGTATAATAATGTTATCCAAGTGTCCATGCTTGGAAAAAACCTGGCCTTCGTGGCTTTGCCTCGTTTCTTGTTTTTAACTTGACCCATTTTTTCCGCGCAGTCGACTTAGCCATTTTGAATGTTAAGTTTTCGCGTTTACAATGTTAAGTTTTCGTGTTTAAGTCCATTTCTTTGGTACTGTAACACCTAGGACCACCAAACTTTCACAGCTTCATAACCAAGGGGTGCCTACCACATAAAACTATCCAACATATGACCATTTTTTTTTACCTTCACCTATTTTCAACGTTAACTTTTTAACGTACGTCTGGTTAAAGTTTTTTGGTTAAAAGTTTTTTGTTATACTATATCTCTGCAACTGCTTCGCCCATTACCTTGAAACTTCACATGGGTGTTTATCATCATCCATATTTTCATTCTACCCCCCAACCGTGCGGCCCCTGTGCCCAATGTCAAGGTCAAATTACTTTGAATTTTTTTGTTAAAGTTTTTAGCCAGGTTTTTTGAAAAAAAATCCAGGCTATTGGATTGGCGAAAGCCGGGCGGGCGGGTGGGTGGGGCGGAGGGGCGTAGGTGGGCGGTGGGCGGCGGGCGGGCGGCGTCCACAATTCAATGTTAAGTTTTCGTGTTTGAGTCCATTTCTTTGTTACTGTACCACCTAGGACCACCAAACTTTCACAGCTTCATAATCAAGGGGTGCCCACCACATATCACTATCCAACATGTTACTTTTTTTTTAACTTCACCAAATTTTTTTCCGTGTAATCGACTTAGAGCCATTTTCAATGTTAAGTTTTCGCGTTTTCAATGTTAAGTTTTCGTGTTTAAGTCCATTTCTTTGGTACTGTAGCACCTAGGACCACCAAACTTTCACAGCTTCATAATCAAGGAGTGCCCACCACATATCACTATCCAACATGTTACTTTTTTAGCCAGGTTTTTTGAAAAAAAATCCAGGCTATTGGATTGGCGAAAGCCGGGCGGGCGGGCGGCGTCCAGCGTCCACAATCAATGTTAAGTTTTCATGTTTGAGTCCATTTCTTTGTTACTGTACCACCTAGGACCACCACACTTTCACAGCTTCATAATCAAGGGGTGCCCACCACATATTACTATCCAACATGTTACTTTTTTTTTAACTTGACCCATTTTTTCCGCGCAGTCGACTTTTACGTGTTTACAATGTTAAGTTTTCGTGTTTCAGTCCATTTCTTTGGTACTGTACCACCTAGGACCACCAAACTTTCACAGCTTCATAACCAAGGGGTGCCTACCACATACAACTATCCAACATGTGACCATTTTTTTACCTTCACCTATTATTTCTACGTAATTGACTTAACCATTTTCAACATTAACTTTTTAACGTACGTCTGGTTAAATATTTTGGTTAAAACTTTTTCGTTATACTATATCTCTGCAACTGCTTCGCCCATTACCTTGAAACTTCACATGGGTGTTTATCGTCGTCCATATTTACATTCTAACCCCCAACCGTGCGGCCCCTGTGCGCAATGTCAAGGTCAAATTACTTTGAATTTAGTTGTTAAAGTCTTTTCGTGTACTATATCTCTGCAACTGCTTCACCCATTACCTTGATACTTCACATGGGTGTTTATCATCATTGTCGCACCCGCTTGCGGAAAGCGCGATATCGTCGGTATTTTGGCATACGTCCGTCCGTCCATGTGTCCGGTTAAAGTTTTTTCGTTAAAGTTTTTTTCCGTCTACTATATCTATTTTTTTATTGTCCATGCCTCGCCCCAAGGCGTGACATGCAGGCCACGGCCATCTAGTCTACAAAAAGTGGGTATAATATGTTATCCAAGTGTCCATGCTTGGAAAAAAACCTGGCCTTTGTGGCTTTGCCTCGTTTCTTGTTTTTAACTTGACCATTTTTTCCGCGCAGTCGACATTAACCATTTTCAATGTTAAGTTTTCGCGTTTACAATGTTAAGTTTTCGTGTTTAAGTCCATTTCTTTGTTACTGTACCACCTAGGACCACCAAACTTTCACAGCTTCTAACCAAGGGGTGCTACCACATACAACTATCCAACATGTGACCATTTATTTTACCTTCACCTATTATTTCTACGTAATTCACTTAGACATTTTCAACGTTAACTTTTTAACGTACGTCTGGTTAAATTGTGTAAAATTAAAACTTTTTTGTTATACTATATCTCTGCAACTTCAGCTTCGCCCATTACCTTGAAACTTCACATGGGTGTTTATCATCATCCATATTTTCATTCTATACCCCCCAACCGTGCGGCCCCTGTGCCCAATGTCAAGGTCAAATTACTTTGAATTTTTTTGTTAAAGTTTTTTAGCCAGGTTTTTTGAAAAAAAATCCAGGCTATTGGATTGGCGAAAGCCGGGCGGGGGCGGGCGGGCGGGTGGGCGGGCGGTGGGTGGGCGGTGGGCGGCGGGCGGGTGGCGGGCGGCGTCCACAATCAATGTTAAGTTTTCGTGTTTGAGTCCATTTCTTTGTTACTGTACCACCTAGGACCACCAAACTTTCACAGCTTCATAATCAAGGGGTGCCCACCACATATCACTATCCAACATGTTACTTTTTTTTTAACTTCACCAATTTTTTCCGTGTAATCGACTTAGCCATTTTCAATGTTAAGTTTTCACTTTTACAATGTTAAGTTTTCGTGTTTAAGTCCATTTCTTTCGTACTGTACCACCTAGGAGCACCAAACTTTCACAGCTTCATAATCAAGGGGTACCCACCACATATCACTATCCAACATGTTACTTTTTTTTTAACTTCACCCATTTTCTCCGCGCACTCGACTTAGCTTAGCCATTTTCAATGTTAAAGTTTTCGCTTTGTTTACATGTTTATTTTAAGTTTTTCGTGTTTAAGTCCATTTCTTTGGTACTGTACCATCCTAGGACCACCAAACTTTCACAGCTTCATAACCAAGGGGTGCCTACCACATACAACTATCCAACATGTGACCATTTTTTTACCTTCACCTATTATTTCTACGTAATTGACTTAGCCATTTTCAACGTTAACTTTTTAACGTACATCTGGTTAAAGTTTTTTTGGTTAAAAGTTTTTTGTTATACTATATCTCTGCAACTGCTTCGCCCATTACCTTGAAACTTCACATGGAAGGGTGTTTATCATCATCCATATTTTCATTCTACCCCCCAACCGTGCGGCCCCACCCTGCCCCAATGTTCAACCCCGGTCTTTTTTTTAAATTACTGTTTGAATTTCTTTGTGTACAAAGGTTATTTGTGTACTATATCTCTGCAACTGCTTTCACCCATTACCTTGATACTTCACATGGGTGTTTATCATCATTGTCACACCCGCTTGCAGAAAGCGCGATATCGTCGGCATTTTGGCATATGTCCGTCCGTACGTCCGTGTGTCCGGTTAAAGTTTTTTCGTTAAAGTTTTTCCATCTACTATATCTATTTTTTTAGTGTCCATGCCTCGCCCCAAGGCGCGACATGCAGGCCACGGCCATCTAGTCTACAAAAAGTGGGTATAATTATGTTATCCAAGTGTCTATGCTTGGAAAAAACCTGGCCTTCGTGGCTTTGCCTCGTTTCTTGTTTCCGAAATGCATTGCTGAATATATAGTTTTTTTTTATTGTAAATATTCAGTTCGTATTTTGGGATTTCCCCCCACCCCCCATTGAACAAGTGCATGTACTTGTAAATATATGGGATTTAGTACTAAACCCATTGACCCGGCCTTAGATGACCTTAGCTGTTGATAGGCCATTAAACCCCAACAAACAAACCTAGTGAAAACTCTAAATTTCTATCAATGGTTGTGTTTCAGCTAAACAACAGTATTTCGGACACTGCCAGTACAAGCGGCGGCGGCGGCGGTGTCGGTGGTAAGTTTTCCATGCTCACCAAGAAGATCAAGAATCCATTCGGCGGGAGGACCGTGAAGTCGACTCCGACGGAAAACGGCAAGAAAAATAACGGAAATTACGAGGATAATAACGCAAGCGGGTGTGGAGATTGTGTGGTAAGGAGAGTCTAGCCCTGTCAACACTACATACCTCTATTCTGATGTTTGCAAACAGTGTAGATCCTGATGAGCCGGCTCGTAACGAGCCGTCTCATCGGGATCTGCACTGTTTGTCGGTACTTTTAAAAAAAAAATGCATGTTTGTCGCTGTATATTTTTTGTCATGCCTGTCACGTGTACGTGCGTGCGTCCGGGTTAAATATTTTTGTTAAAATTTTTCGGTATACTATCAAAGCCTTGGCGTGCCGCGGCCATCTAGTTTTACATAATTATCCCTTTGATGAATAATGGAACAGTCTAAAAATGAACACAGATGATTCCATTCCAGTTATTCAGGGCTGGAAGGGTTACAAAGCAATTGAGCACGGTTGTGGAATTAGAAATATTAGAAATCATAATAACCCTAAATATTTGGACACCATCTGTTTCAAGGTGCATGATCACATGGTTATCACAACAACAACAATGTCTGAAAGTGTTGAAAGCGCGCCCACTCCAAAGTAAATACTATTTTATATTTTCCTTAAAATGCAACGGATTTTGATGAAATATGGGGCAACAAACGCGTCTACTTCGGCACATACTTGTGTCGTTTTTGCGAAGAATCGATTTCCGTGTCAGTATTGACAGTAAGTACGGACATCGATTCTTCGCAAACACGACAGATGTTTGGGCCAAAGTACCAAGACCACCAAATGCAGCTTAACAAGACGTGTTTGATGCGCCATGTTCATTCAAATCTGTTACATAATAAAGACAATATAACATAATACGTACCTTGTATCGGAGGCGCTGATAGAAGTTTCAGTAATTGTTGTTGTTGTAACCACGTGATCATGCACCTTGTGTTTGGGGAAATCCTTATAAAATAGGGGTTTCCCAAAACAAATTATATCCAAATACATTGTTATTGCGATAAAACAGTACAACTATACTACTGTCTGTTTCACGAAAGCTGCCCAAATTTTAAGACTATGTAAACAATGCAAAAACTCTTTTTTTGTTGATAATATTAAATTTTATCAAAATTGAAGAATAGCCTTTTTATTTCGTGAAATTTGGACTATTGATTTTATTTTGGAGGGAGCTGTGGGAGGAGTCAAAAAACGAAAAAAAATGGAAATGGACTCCGAAACCTGGCTAGATATCTTGGAAATTATCTAACTAAGAAAACAAAACTTAAATTTTGAAAATCGGTCCAGTATTTCTGAAATTCTAAAAAATGTCCCCATGTTAAATCCCCATAGACATCTTCACTCTGTGAAGATGTCTATGGGGATTTAACATGGGGAAATTGTAAGCACATATTCTGTGAAGATATCTATGGGGATTTAACATGGGGAAATTGTAAGCACATATTCTGTGAAGATGTCTATGGGGATTTAACATGGGGAAAAAAGAGGTGGAGAACCTGGAAGCACAATTTGGAAATTGATTCTGAAATCATCTGGATGTACACAGTTTGCAAATATTGAGATAAAGGTCACAATTATATATCGCCTCATCTGAAATACTTGTCACCATTGGACCTGTCACCAGTAGCCTATTTCACCAATATTGCAAAGTATACTTATCTTGCAAAGTATACTTTGAGGGAGAAATTTTCAATTTAAGAATACATTTTTATTATACTGAATTTATTACATTATCACAGCCATTAATGTAATAAATTCAGTATAATAATTATGTATACCGGTACTTTGAATCATCAAATATATGCAGTCGTTAGTTCTATATGAAATAATACATTTCGGGAAAATAAATGATTACTCCCTCAAAGTATACTTTGCTAGAAAAGTATACTTTGCAATGTTGGTGAAATCGGCTACTGGTCAGGTTATTCTAATTTCAGGGCTGAATATATTTTTTCTCAATGTAAATATTCCGTTCTGATTGTGGGATTTCCCCCCCAATGCAGCAGGTTAAAATGGGAGCGAACCCGTTTGCCCGGCCTTACATGACCATAGCTGTTGATAGGCCATTAACCACCAATAAACAAACAAAACTTGTCGCCATTGTGTATTTTTTTATTGAAGCACGAAACAGATAAGTATGGCCATACAGACTTGGTTACTTCATTGTCAGGGTCAAGAAAATATACAACGAAAGCCAGCCAATTAAAAATCAATCAGCATTCAACCAGTCTACCTTCCAACCAATCAATCAATTGGTCAATACATTACCAATGATCCAGATAAGTTTTGTATCTAAAGCGTATTATACCCCCATATTTCCAATTCAATGCGTATTTTACTTTTAAAAATGTTTTATTGATTTTCTTCATTCTTAAATAGGGAACAAATGATAATTCTTTTTTTTAAAAATTCACTTATTTGACACTGTTTGCTTTTTGCAGCCCAACTAAGTACATTTTCAACTGTATTACAGTATTTTCACTACCGGTACTCAATTTGAAAATCAATGCGTATTTTCACATTGCTGTGAGTATTTTATACTCACACTTTTGATAATCAATGCGTTTTCTGCTAAAATAAGTGCGTATAATACGCCTATGCGCAGCTTATCTGGAGCTCTGATTACATTACATTAAGGGAGATGGCAGTCCGAGGAAGCTGAAGAAGACTAGTGTTCCCTCAGATGCACCATACTGCCCAAAAATAATTGTAAAACAAATATTTTTAATTATGTACAATTATTTTATTGGCCCTCCGGTACGTTTTTATCTTTGGCTCTTTTGTTACCTGGGAGTTGAATTGGGTTATTGCCCATTATAAAAGTAGTAAGATTATTACTGATCCTACTGCTTTTGGGAGGGGCCAAGTGATTCTGGTGTGGGGAGGACCTGGCATCAGATCAGGATCATTCTGATTTCAGGGCTGAATATATAGTTTTATTATTGTAAATTTTCAGTTCTGATTTTGGGATTTTCCCCCCATTTGTAGATGTACTTGAAAATGTACATGTAGTTCTTGTACAGGTAATATATGGGATTTAGTAATAAACCCATTGACCCGGCCTTAAATTACCTTAGCTGTTGATAGGCCGTTAAACCCCAACAAAGAAAGAAACAAACAAACAAACAATTATTTTATCAATCAATCAAATAATCAACCAAGCAATCAATCGGTGAATACATTTCAGAAGGGAGACGGCAGTCCGAAGAAGCTCGAGGACGAAGACTGGTTCCATGGAGTTTTACCGCGCGAGGAAGTCCAGCGACTTCTGTGTAACGACGGCGATTTTCTCGTCCGAGAGTCGAAGAATAAACGAACCAACGAAACGCAATACGTACTGTCTGTCTATTGGCAGGGGTACCGCCATTTTATCATCCAGTTTCATGAGGTACTTTTCATTTTATCCCGTCAACACAGTGCGTATGTGCCGTACTGCGTATGAATATGTGCGATGGCTGGGATTATTTTTTTGCATTTTAAGGCCATTAGTAGGTGTTGACGGGATAAATAGAATAGCAGGTTAGTGCCGTGAATGGGAAAAATATGTGGCGCAGCTCGGAAACGGGATGTGCTCGGCAGAGCCTCGCCCATCTCGTTTCCTAAGCCTTGCCAGATATTTTTTCCCATTCACTACACTAACCTACTATTCTCTATATCCCTTTCAACACTGAATAACTTGAATGGACTCTGATATGTTAACTAGTTTAAAGGTACATGCCCACTCAATAGGCACAAAATGTTCTTTATAGGAATTAAATAAGTGTATAATTCTGTCGCTATTCCACCAGTTCTAAATATTACAAGTGCCCGCTATACAGATATAATCATTTAGTAATATTTATTTTACTAATAGTGATATCGCGGTGGTATCGGGCTATTTTCATATGCAAATGAGGCATGGTATTTTTTAATTATTTATACTAATTATGAGTCACCGGAAAAAAAATAAAATATTTTCCACAGTTTATAAAGTATGATCATTGCACCATCAAAAAATAAATACAGAGAATAAATAGTAATGTCCGTTAAAATTTTAAGGAAACACGATTATCACCCCTGATATCAGTGTGGAAATTTATGTCTGATATAAAATGTATAATAATGCCAATCAATACGTGGGGTAATGGTGAATTAATGTTTATTTTGCCAGAAAATATCTCAGATGATGTCTCCGATATAAAGAACATTTTGTGCCTACTGAGTGGGCCAATACAAATGTGACAAAATGATTTTCAGACTAGTCTATTGATAAGAAGGGAGTGGGTTTTTTAGCTCACCTGAGCGAAGTTCATGTGAGCTATTGTTACCGCAATGTGTCCGTCGTCTGTCGTCCGTCGTCCGTGAACATTTTCAAACGTCTTCTCCTCAGTAACCATTGGGCCTATAGTCACCAAACTTCATGGTCATGGTCCTTAGGTAGGGGGATTACAAAATTGTTAAAATGACGTCATTACGTAATACAAGATGGCCGCCGTCTAAAAATAGCACAAATTCTTCAAAAATCTTCTTCTCAAGAACCGCCAACCGGATTTCGACAAAACTTGGTAGGAATGATCGATATACATTGCTCTTTCAAAGTTGTTAAAATGGTGACCCCGGGGTCAAAAATGGGCGTGGCCCGTGGGGTCAAATTGGGGTCAAATTTTATTTTTGACCGAATATGGTCATGTCATACATCAAATTGAAGGTCTCAATGAGGCGATCACTCTGGTGCATTTTTTGTCGAAGTCGGATGGTTATGTCATCCAAGATGGCTGCCGAAAGGTCAAAAGGTTGTTCTTTTATTAGAGATTTCAAAATTCTTCTTCACATGAACCGCTTGGCCCATGTAGCCAAACTTAAAAGTTATGGTCAATGGGTGAAGCCTTTTCAGATTTGTTAAAATGGAGGTCATCGCTAATCCAAGATGGCCACCGTCTAAAAATAGCATAAATTCTTAAAAAATCTTCTTCTCATGAACCGCTAGCCGGATTTTGACGAAACTTGGTAGGAATGATCGATGTACATTGCTCTTTCAAAGTTGTTAAAATGGTGACCCCGGGGTTAAAAAATGGGCGTGGTCCGTGGGGTCAAATTTTATTTTTGACCGAATATGGTCATGTTATATATCAAATCGAAGGTATCAATGAGGCGATCACTCTGGTACATTTTTTGTCGAAATCGGATTGTTATGTCATCCAAGATGGCCGCCGAAATGTCAAAAGGTTGTTCTTTAATTAGAGATTTCAAAATTCTTCTTCACTTGAACTGCTTGGACCATGCTAGCCAAACTTAAAAGTTATGGTCCATGGGTGAAGCCTTTTCAGATTTGTTAAAATGGAGGTCATCGCTAATCCAAGATGGCCGCCGTCTAAAAATAGCATAAATTCTTAGAAAATCTTCTTCTCATAAACCGCTGGCCGGATTTCGACTAAACTTGGTATGAATGATCGATTTACAATGCTCTTTCAAAGTTGTGAAAATGGTGACCCGGGGTCAAAAATGGGCATGGCGCGTGGGGTCAAATTGGGGTCAAATTTTATTTTTGACCGAATATGCTCATGCCATGTATCAAATTGAAGGTATCGATGAGGCGATTGCTCTGGTGCAATATTTGTTGGAATCGGATGATTATATCATCCATGATGGCCACCAAAAGGTCCATTTATTTTGAACGTCTTTTTCTCAGGAACCACATGGCCGATGCTGGCCAAACTTCATAGGAAGTTAAGATCCTTGGGTGAAGCATTTTCAGATTTGGTAAAATGAGAGTCATCACTTAATCCAAGATGACCACAATCTAAAAATAGCACATTTTTTTTAAAACACATGAACTCAATGTCACATTCTCCTCTGGTGTTCTTGGAGTCAGATGAGCGAATTAGGGCCATCATGGCCCTCTTGTTTTAAATTGAAAATTATTTGCAAAACGTGTAGATCTACACGTTTTGCAAATAATTTTCATCTGGATATTCACTGTTTGCATGTATTTTTATTTTTTTTTAAAAACAACACGGTTAGCGTTGTAGATGCAATAATTTTGTGTTTATGAAATGATGGTGGAGGTATATTTTATGACTATATACAAATTAATTATGATTTTAATGATTCACCTGTAACGCATTAAAGACGGGATACACTTATAGTAGTATGAAACTTTTTTGGGGGGAAATCCAATTTTCTTCCATTTCATCTCGAAAGTATATGTTCTTACCACTCATTTGAACCGTCTCGACGAGACGGTTCAAATGAGTGGTAACAACATATACCTTTATGGAGAAATAAACAAAAGAATGAGATTTTTCCAATAAAAATCATTGTATCCACCTGTGTTTATATCATTCAAGTAACCCAAGACCAGCCTGTGCATCTTCTTATGCTCAAACTCGTATTTCTTATCTCAAATATGCCACCAATTGCAGGGAGGTTGGAGGTTTGAGGGGCCGTGTTTCCCGACGGTTTCCGAACTTGTGAATCACCAGCACGTTAGTAACCAGCCTGTGACGAACAAATCTCAGGCCATACTGTCTAACCCGATCGTCAGGGAATCGTGGGAACTACGCAACGACGACGTCGCCTTGGAGACCAAGATAGGAAATGTACGTACATGAGCGTAGTGGGTGTCAGGTGGGAGCATGTGATGGGTAATTTAACGATCGGCATTCATCCTTACCGGAATCCCAAACAGAGGCCTGGTTTGGCCCCTCGTGTACGTCTTTGGCTTTCTTGTTTGTTGAATCTGGTTATACCCCTTAAACGAATAATATGATTATTATTAATCCTATTACTTTTAGGGGAAGGGGCCAAATGACATTGGTGTGGTATGGACCTGGCACCAGATCGGGCTATTCTAATTTCAAGGCTGAATATGCATTTATTTTTATGTAAATATTCCGTTCTGATTTTGGGATTTTCCCCCCAATGCAGCAGATTGAATACGGGATCGAACCCGTTGGCCCGTCTTTAAATAACCTTAGCTGTTTATAGGCCGTTAAACACCAATAAACAAACAACCATACATGAATGATGATTTAAAAGCACTGTGCATCAGATTAGTGCAGAAAGTGGTAAAAAGTGATTAGTCAAAAATATTTTAATTATCAATATGCGTAAAAAGAAATATTTATTTCATATATATTCCTTTCTGGTATGGGTACACCACAGCCTGCGTTAATCTTATCAACGTTTCGGAACATATATTGGCAATATCAACTCGCAATCAAGCAGATTGATTGACTGAACTGTACCACAGCTCAGGCTCAGTCGCTCAAGCTGCGTGTCTTTCAAGCACAATAATCAAGTTTCTTTTGTTATAGATACATTGACGAATGTTGTCAAGATGAGCAGAAGTGGTTGTGTTTTGGAAAAATTCATATTAACCAAATTATCTTCCCCGTTTATCTCATTTTCTGATAGTAAATACATGAATATAATGCAAAGCTTTGGAATTTGATCAAATGAAATTGTGCGATTGGTTGGTACAGGTCATTTGAGGCGCATCAATTTCGTTCCATGCACTTTATTTCATCAAAATCGATGGACTAATAAGAAAGATATAATAAAAAGTATACTCAAGTCAAGGTGCTAGTTATTTTTCAGTACAGTAAACATCAAGGTGCATGATCACGTGGTTACAACAACAACAACGTCGCCTACTCCAAAGTAAGTATTATTTGATATTTTCCTTAATATGCAATTGATTTTGATGAAATATGGCACAGCAAACGCGTCTTCATGAGATGCATTTAGTGGTCCAGGGGATTTGGCACAGACTTATGTCGTTTTTGCAAAGAATCAATTTCCGTGTCGGAGACATGGAAATCGATTCTTCGCAAAAACGACAGAAGTTTTGGCGAAAATACAGTGACCACTAAATGCAGCTTAACAAGACGCGTTTGATGCGCCATATTTCATCAAAATCCGTTACGTAATAAGGACAATATAAAATAATATGTACTTTCAATTGGATGGATTCTGGAAGTTTCAGTACTTGTTGTTAGTACCACGTGATCATACACCTTGAACATCCAACCCTGATTTTTTTTCAAGGGACTCATAGATACAGCCTTCACCAATTTGTGTCATCACTGTACATGTCTGAAACTTAGTGCCTTTCATGGGTGTAAAATTTATGTCAGTTAGAACTGATTCTCAGACCATAAAACCTCCCACATACCGCTCCAAATCTAAAAACGAAGCATGGTTACCCCCTACATTTATTATACCCCCCACACCTCGTATACTGGAGTCCGGTTGTCCGTCCGTATGTCCGTGCGTGCGTGCGTCCGTCACTAAACTTAATATCAGAGAAATATGTTATAACTACATATTTAGGGGTACCTGGGCCCACGTGGGTGGTATTCCGTAAGCCTCGCTTACTGACAAATCTAGTTTCTATGTATTTCAGGGAAACTTCGGCGAAGTGTTCCGCGGGATATATAAACATACCGGTGAAGTGGTAGCTGTAAAAACATGCAAGGACACTTTATCTGAAGATCAGAGGAAGAAATTTCTCATGGAAGGTCGAATATTAAAACAGTACGACCATCCGAACATCGTGAAGTTTATTGGTATTGCTGCACAACGACAGCCTGTGATGATTCTAATGGAGTATGTTGTAGGTATGTAAATAGAGAAAAATATCTGGCAAGGCTCAATAATTTCTTTATTTCTCATCAGAAGTATATGTTGTGACCACTCATTTGAACCGTCCAAGGAGACAATTCTAATGAAATACCAAGATGTGTTTTCGTTTAGAAGCAAACTATTCAATATTAAGTGCGGTCTGCTGATGTGTAAACAGTAGTGTGATTCCATTTTACCCAATTAAAATTTGGAAATATCCAATTGCTTCAGAAATGATGGAGTGACAATACTCAATTACTAATTCCTTATCTGGAGCCCTGTAATATCGTTACATCTGAGTCTCCACATATATCACATGCACTCATACTCAGCCCTTTTCACGGTCTTACATACCGGCTTCGTGCGATAGGAGAATGAACTAGCTAGGTTAAATTAATCGCCTCATTGCCTCCTTCATCATGTATTGTACATATTTCGACTGTATGGCAGATATTAGTAAATTCGGAAACAAATGGGCCAACGGTCATTGGCCTGACACTTTTTGGTCTCAAATGCCCGGGTTTGGAAGGTCCTCGAGCCAATTCCTACCCTTAAATATAAGATAATAAAATAAAAATGGGGAGCACCAGGGCTCCAGATAAAGAATTAGTAATTACAATACTGATTACACATCGACTTACCGCAGTTATTGAATAGTTTGCTTCGAAATGAAAACGTGTTTTGGCATTTCATTAGAATTGTCTCCTTTGAGACAATTCTAATGAAATACCAAGATGTGTTTTCATGGAAAATAAGAAAAATATGCTATATTTGTGATCTGTTTATTGTTTTCTGCAGCATGATAAAGGTACCACAAATTTGTTATTGCTTTTTGATACTCGCTACTTCTGATTTCAATTGGGTTTTTGGCAATTTTAATTGGGTATTTAAGCAAATATGCAGCTTATCTGGAGCTCTGTACAGTTAGCACTAAATTACACTGGACACCTTGGGCCCTGGGGTCTATTTCACTATACTTTGTATGATAAAAATGTTCGTACGAAGATTTCTATCATTTTGCTTCTCGTATTATCATATTTTATTACTGCAACCATTTTGTACCTATGAGCAGTGCTCCAGATAAGGTGCGTATTGACGTATTTTACGCAATTATTTTAGCTGAATACGCATTGATTATCAAAAGTGTGAGTACAAAATACGCACAGCAATGTGAAAATTCGCATTGATTTTCAAATTGAGTAGTGAAAATACTGTTATAAAGTTGAAAATTTGCGTAGTTGAGCTGCATAAGTGAATTTTTAAATTGTTTACATTTTATTATCCTTTGTTCCCTATTTAGTAATGAAGAAAATCAATAATCCTTTTGTAGAAGTAAAATACGCAATGCTTTTGAAATATGGTGGTATAGTACGCTTTAGACACAAAGCTTATCTGGAGCTATGCCTACGGGTTCACGTCATTAAATGCAGCACATCCACAAACTATTTTCCAAATTCGGCTGTCGGAACAAATGTTCTTGCGGATTCCAATTTTGCACTTACAGACTTCTTAGTCATACAAAGTTTAGTGACACTGACTCCAGTAGCCTATTTCACCAACATTGCAAAGCATACTTATCTAGTAAAGTATACTTTGAGGGAGTAATCATTTATTTTTCCCGAAATGCATTATGTCATATAGAACTAACTACCGCATATATTTGATGATTAAAAGTATGCAGATTTATTATACTGAATTTATTATAAAATTTAAAATTTCTCCCTCAAAGTATACTTTGCTACTAAAGTATACTTTGCAATGTTGATGAAATAGGCTACTGTAGCCTATTTCACCAACATTGCAAAGTATACTTATCTAGCAAAGTATACATTTTCCATTTAAGGATAAATTTATCAATTTTTATTAAGCTGAATTTATTACATTATCACAGCCATTTGCATACTTTTAATCATCAAATATGTGCAGTTTTATGGCCAGTGAATCAGTTTTTATGGCGAAGCATTAGTGTTATCCAGAGCTCCAGTTAAGGTGCGTAATTTGACCAACTTGGGGTGCAATTTTGTTATTTCTTCATCAAAAATGACAAGTTGTGAGTCCTTTAGAATCGTCTCATTGAGACGATTCTAAAGCACTCACTGCATACTTTTAATCATCAAATATGTGCAGTTTTATGGCCAGTGAATCAGTTTTTATGGCGAAGCATTAGTGTTATCCAGAGCTCCAGTTAAGGTGCGTAATTTGACCAACTTGGGGTGCAATTTTGTTATTTCTTCATCAAAAATGACAAGTTGTGAGTCCTTTAGAATCGTCTCATTGAGACGATTCTAAAGCACTCACAACTTGCCATTTTCGATGGAGAAATAAGAAATTTACCTCCAAATTACGCACCTTAACTGGAGCTCTGGTTATCCCCTAATTTTCACCCTTGAATTCTGAAGGCTACTGCAGAGCTCCAGATAAGCTGCGTATTTGCGTAAATACCCAATTAAGATTGCCAAAAACCCAATTGAAATCAGAAGTAGCGAGTATCAAAAAGCAATATAAATTTTGTGGTACCTTTATCGTGCTGCAGAAAAAATAAACAGACCACAATTATAGCATATTTTTATCCATGAAAACACATCTTGATATTGCATTAGAATTGTCTCCAAGGAGACAATTCTAATGAAATGTCAAGACATGTTTTTATTGCTGTCTGTTGATGTGTAAATAGTAGTGTGATTTTATTTTACCCAATTAAAATGTTGAAATACCCAATTGCTTCAGAAATGATGGAGTGACACTACTCAATTACAAATTTCTTATCTGGAGAGCTGCTACTGGAAAGTGAAAACTCTGTTGTTTTGTTTCTGTTTTAGGCGGCGCGCTACTGTCGTTCCTACGGAAAGAAGGTAAAAAACAGACACGTTTAAAGGCGTCTCAGATGTGCCTCGATGCTTCGTCCGGGATGGAGTATTTGTCGGAGAACGGTTGTATACACAGGTACAGCTTGTGTGTGTTTGTTTGCTCGTTCGTTTCACTTATTTTTGTGAACATTGATTTTCAAATTGTGAAAATACTGTAATAAAGTTGCTTTTTACAACTCAACTAAGTAAATTTTCAACTTTATTACAGTATTTTCACTACACAAGTTGAAAATCAATGTGTATTTTCACATTGCTGTGAGTATTTTGTACTTATTGCGTAATAAGTGCGTAAAATACGCCAATACTCAGCTTATCAGTAGCCTATTTCATCAACATTGCAAAGTATACTTTACTAGCAAAGTATACTTTGAGGGAGTAATCATTTATTTTTCCTGAAATGCATTATTTCATATAGAACTAACAAATGCATATATTTCATGATTAAAAGTATGCAGAATTATTATACTGAATTTATTACATTATCACAGCCAATTTGCTACTAAAGTATACTTTGCAATGTTGATGAAATAGGCTACTGGTCCTGATTGATCAAGTGTTGATAGGTTGAAATAGGCTACTGGAGCTCTGGATCTGCAAGCATTTCCAATACAGCGACCGTAACACTAGTTGTTGCTGGGACTTTAAACTGCTTCACCATTTTCTGTACAGGGACCTTGCTGCACGTAACTGTCTGGTGGGGAACAAAAACGTCGTGAAGATTTCCGACTTCGGAATGTCGCGCGAGGAAGAAGAATACACAGTGTCTGACGGGATGAAGCAAATTCCGATAAAGTGGACAGCACCGGAGGCCTTGAATTTTGGTAGGTACCGTATTTATTCTAATAAATACCCCCGGGGCTATGCAATCCGTGGGGATCAAAACGTGGAAAGTAGGACTAAAATATGTTATTTTCACATACAAAAGCCATTTAAAAATATGTTATTTTCACATACAATTGCCATTTAAAAATATTTTATTTTTACATACAAAAGCCATTTAGGAATATGTTGTTTTTACATACAAATGTCATTTAAAAATATGTTATTTTCACATACAAATGCTATTTAAAAAATATGCTATTTTCATATACAAAAGACATTTAGAAATTGTTATTTTTACATACAAAATAGCCATTTAAAAATATGTTATTTTCACATACAAAAGCCATTTAAAAATATGCTATTTTCACATACAAAAGCCATTTAAAAATATGTTATTTTCACATACAAATGCTATTTAGAAATATGTTATTTTTACATACAAATGCCATTTAAAAATATGTTATTTTCACATACAAAAGCCATTTAAAAATATGCTATTTTGTTATATATGAAATAATGCATTTCAGGAAAAATAAATGATTACTCTCTCAAAGTATACTTTGCTAGAAAAGTATACTTTGCAATGTTGGTGAAATCGGTTACAGAGCTCCAGATAAATGTTGTATCTAAAGAGTATTATACCCCCAGATTTCAAATTCAATGCGCAATTTTACTTTTACAAATGTATTATTGATTTTAAATAGGGAACAAAGGATAAAAAATAAAACAAATTAAACAATTCACTGATTTTAGCCGCAAAAAGGAAAAACAAATTTGCAGCTCAACTATGTAAATTTTCAACATTATTACAGTATTTTCACTACTCAATGTGAATATCAATGCGTATTTTCACATTGCTGTGAGTATTTTGTACTCCCACTTGATAATCAATGCGTATTCTGCTAAAATAAGTGCTTAAAATACACCAATACGCACCTTATCTGGAGCTCTGGCTCGATATCTACGGACACTAGGCTGGTATTGTATGTTGTCTTGTCAAGCCCATTGACATGACTCGAATCAAAATTGCAAAACGAAACAAATTGTAAACAGAGCTCCAGTTAAGGTGCGTAATTTGGAGGTAAATTTCTTATTTCTCCATCAAAAATGGCAAGTTGGGAGTGCTTTAGAATCGTCTCAATGCTCGGAAATCTAGCTAGCGACCTAGAATAATGCTCAGGCTCGGACAATACAACGGCTTGATTTCAAGAAGAATATTTTGAAATAAGGAAATTGACAAATATTGGCAGCAAGATTAGCACAGGTTGTAGTGACCTACTGTCTGTTCCACGTTTTGCTGCCGACGAACATTTGGCAATTAAAGACATTAAATCTAAAAACTATTTAAAAGTACGTTTTTATCAAGAACAAAAGTGACCCTCCCCAAAAAAATTTTTTTTATGAAATTCCATCAAATATTGATTTTATTGCGAAAAAACGATTTTCCTATGGGAAAAGTTTTGGAAATTCCTTTAGGATAATATTTTTTTCGCAATAAAATCAATATTTGATGGAATTTCATCAAATAATTTTTTTTGCGGTGGGTGACTTTTTTGTTATTGATGAAAAAGTACTTACTTTTAAATATTTTTTATATTTAATGTGTTTAATGGCCAAATGTTTTTCGACAGCAAAACGTGGAACAGACAGTAGAATGATGTAACGTGATGTAGCATAGCACAGCTCAGGCTCGGACAATAAAACGGCTTGATTTCAAGAAGAAGTATTTTGAAATAAAGAAATTGACACATATTGTCAAGATTAGCTCTGGTCGTTTTGTATGTATGCTGTCTATTTGAGTTCTGGAATGTTTCTCATCATTATCATGCTACATTAGTGCGCTATTTGATGCTGAGGATACGTCATTATGTTTGCGGAAAATTATCCGTCTTGTCGAGACGGTTCAAATGAGTGGTCACAACATATACTTTCATTGAGAAATAACAAAAATAAAAATAAAATATTTAATAAATTTCATTCCTGTTAATACCTGTTATTGTTTTGTGTGTTGGGTTGATTTTTTATATATGTGTGTGTTACAGCTGTACGTAGCCCCGCAGGGGACGTAGAATTCTTTTTTTTATTAATTCGTTCCCACAAAATAACAATGCGTTCCCTCAATTTAATAATTTGTTCCCATGAATTAACAATTTGTTCCCACAAATTAACAATTTGTTTCCTCGATTGGGAACTAATTGTGATATCGTGGGAATGAATTGTTAATTCGAGGGAACGAATTGTTAATTTGAGGGAACAAATTGTTCTATCATTGGAACGAATTGTTAATTCGAGGGAACAAATTGTTATATCGTGGGAACAAATTGTTATTCGAGGCAACAAATTTTGATATCATGGGAATGAATTGTTAATTCGAGGGAACGAATTGTTAATTTGAGGGAACGAATTGTTCTATCGTTGGAACGAATTGTTAATTCGAGGGAACAAATTGTTATATCGTGGGAACAAATTGTTATATCATGGGAACAAATTAATAAAAAAAATCCAGGTGGGGCTCCATAGGAACTAGACTGATCACAGATTCCATTAGTCCCATTTTCTCTAGTCAGTCAGCCATATACATGTATGTCTGCAACAAATATTTCAGGAAAATACACGACCCAGTGTGACGTGTGGAGTTTCGGAATCTTAATGTACGAAATATTCTCCAACGGTCTTACCCCGTACCCAGGTTGGACTAACGCCATTGCCCGGGATAGCGTAGAACAAGGTACACAGTTGATAATTGTCTCCCCTGCTTATCAGGAATGTGTTGTGGCCTAGGTGTTAGAACATCCGACTTTTAATCCGGAGGTTGTGGGTTCAAACCTCACATTCGGCATCAATAAATACGTTCATATAACATCATACTACTGCCTGTTCCACATTTTGCTGCAGACATACGTTTGGCTATTAACCCTTAGACCGCTATCTGCTGTTTATTTTCCATTTCTATCATCAAAACATGCTTTGACAGCACTTTAGAATAATTTACAACATGCTTTGACATTACGTAATTTTTGGCTTGGCCCCAGAATGAGCATTTTATCCCATCAACACAATGCGTATGTGCCGTGAAACACGGTGCCGTGAAACATTTTTGATATCCAGTCGATACAATTTTTGCATTTTACAGCCATTTGTAGGTGTTGACGGGATAAATAGAATAGTAGGTTAGTGCCGTGAATGGGAAAAAATATCTGGTGCGGCACGGAAACGGGATGAGCTCGGCAGAGCCTCGCCCATCCCATTTCCTGAGCCTTGTCAGATATTTTTTCCCATTCACGGCACTAACCTACTATTCTCTATCTATTTTCCTTATTTCTCAACAAAAGTATATGTTGTGACCACTCATATGAGTGGTCACAACATATACTTCTGATGAGAAATAAAGAAATTCATGAGCCTTGCCGGATATTTTTTCCATTCACGGCACTTACCTACTATTCTCTATGTCTACAACCAGTAAGCGCTGTACGTTTGAATACGGCTGTGAGCGGTGTCCAACAACGACAGTCATGTAACAATAACTTTGTATGTCGAGAGGTAGAGAGTTTTCGTAATTCCGTCCATCCTTCCGTCTGTCCGTTTTTAGGTACCCATTATCTCTGTAACATTAAGTTGGATCGACCTCAAACTTCATTTTTATTTTTTTTTTGTTTTTTTTTTTAAAAATCCAGGCTATTGGATTGGCGAAAGCCGGGCGGGCGGGCGGCGGGCGGCGGGCGGCGGGCGGCGTCCACAATCAATGTTAAGTTTGAGTCCATTTTTGTGTTACTGTACCACATAGGACCAACAAACTTTCACAGCTTCATAACCAAGGGGTGCCCACCACATATCACTATCCAACATGTTACCTTTTTTTGACTTGACCCATTTTTTCCGCGCAGTCGACTTAGCCATTTTCAATGTTAACTTTTCGCGTTTACAATGTTAAGTTTTCGTGTTTAAGTCCATTCCTTTGGTACTGTACCACCTAGGACCACCAAACTTTCACAGCTTCATAACCAAGGGGAGCCCACCACATACAACTATCCAACATGTGACCATTTTTTTTACCTTGACCTATTATTTCTACGTAATTGACTTAGCCATTTTCAACGTTAACTTTTTAATGTACGTCTGGTTAAAGTTTTTTTGGTTAAAGTTTTTCGTTATACTATATCTCTGCAACTGAAACTTGACATGGGTGTTTATCATCATCCATATTTTTATTCTACCCCCCAACCGTGCGGTCCCTGTGCCCAATGTCAAGGTCAAATTACTTTTCTCTGCAACTGCTTCACCCATTACCTTGATACTTCACATGGGTGTTTATCATCATTGTCGTGTCCGTTTGCGGAAAGCGCGATATAGTCGGCATTTTGGCATACGTCCGTCCGTCCGTCCGTCCGTCTGTCTGTACGTCCGGTTAAAGTTTTTTGGTTAAAGTTTTTCCATCTACTATATCTCTTTTTTTAGTGTCCATACCTCGCCCCAAGGTGCGACTTGCAGGCCACGGCCATCTAGTCTACAACAAGTGGGTATAACTATGTTATCCAAGTGTCTATGCTTGGAAAAAACCTGGCCTTCGTGGCTTTGCCTCGTTTCTTGTCTTAATTATTATCATCATCCATGTTTTCATTCCATACCACAATCATGTAGCCTTCATGTCCAAGGTCAAAGTTTTTATCCGTTCAATTTGCGTTCAAGTATTTGCGTACCCATGCTCCAGATAAGCTGCGTATTTGCGTAAATACCCAATTAAAATTGCCAAAAACCCAATTGAAATCAGAAGTAGCGAGTATCAAAAAGCAATAACAAATTTGTGGTACCTTTATTATGCTACACAAAACAATAAACAGGCCACAAATATAGCATATTTTTCTTATTTTCCATGAAAACACATCTTGGTATTTCATTAGAATTGTCTCCAAGGAGACAATTCTAATGAAATGCCAAGACATGTTTTCATTTTGATTTTATTTTACCCAACTACAATATTGAAATACTCAATTGCTACAGAAATGATGGAGTGAAAATACTCAATTACTAATTCCTTATCTGGTGCCCTGATACCCATTATCTCTGTAACAGTAAGTCGGATTGACTTCAAACTTCATATACGTCTTTATCACATCTTCCATATTTTCATTCCATTACACACCCATGCGGCCTTCATGTCCAAGGTCACTGTCAAATTACCCAATAAATTTGTGTTAAATTTTTTTAAATATTTATAATACCAGCACAAAAATATTTACGCAATTCCCTAACATTTGATTGGTCCGTAGCAAGTCTCTGTCCAGAATTTATATCCCGCGACTTTTCCAAGTTTATATCCCCGATAAATTCCACAAAAAGGCCATTCATTCCTTATAATTCCAGCATTTTAAATAAATTCATCAAGAACATGTGTTTATTTTCCGTTTTCTTAAGAATTATTTTAACTGCGCCTGACGGTTACGGAAAGTAGTTCGGCATGGAGTTTACTGGGATATAAATTTTGGTGCAAACTGCGTGTGGGCAGAGAGGTGGATACACATGCTTATGGACAAAAGTCAATTTCTATTTCTATATGTACATGTATTTCAGGTTACCGGATGCCCGCCCCGACCGGCTGCCCGGAGAGTATATACAAGGTGATGATGGGATGTTGGGAAAAAGATCCCGGTGTTAGAATAAACTTTCAACAAGTGCACCAACAATTGTTAATTATAGTCGATAAACCGCCAAAAAATGAAAATTTCGGATAGCCGATGTTATAGTATACCAGTGTCTTCTACTGTGCATATTTAACGCCTACAATGCTTTTTTCGGTTGCTGTTTATTTATTATTTTCAATTGTTATCAAATAAAATGGTTTGGCAGCACTTTAGAATCATTTCAAATGATTCTAAAGTACTGCCAAACCATGTTTTATTCAGAAAAAAAAAGACAAAATATGAAACAACAGCAGACGGCAATTTTCAATTCCCGCATTCTACGGGTTAAGCTAGTCTTGTATTTGAAGATGGCCATTTGTGTTACCATGGTTACAGTACATGTATATGCAGAATTCAGATGCAATATATAGTTGATTAACCGTCACACTGCTGAATTACATTATGTCGTCTGCTGTTTGTGTTCTATTTTCCTCTTTTTTTCTCATCAAAACATGGTCTGACGACACTTTAGAATCAAAGTGCTGTCAAACCATGTTTGTATTGAGAAACGAGACAAAATCTAAATCAGCAGCAGACGACAATTTTTGTTTGCCGCGTTCTAAAGGTTAACCGCCAAAAAATATCGGATAGCCGTTGTGTCAGATAGTATACCTGAGTTTTAATGTTCATATTTAACCCTTTAGACCCTAAACAACTGGAATGGACTGTGCTATGTTAATTTAAGGACCAATCAAATCATTATCAAATCAAGTTATTTTCAGACTAGACCATTATGTATAAAGAAAGGCCTGTTTTTTTCCTAATCAATATGAAAATCACTTGCAAGAAGTGCAGATCCTTTTGAGACGGCAAACACTGCTAAATAGGTATGTAGTTTGAAAGGGTTAAGCTAGTCTTCTATTTGAGATGGTCATTTGTGTTAAAGTATGTGCAGAATTCAATCGCCATCTACAGCGATTCCGCTGGGGAAAATTGTAATTTTTTATCGCCAATTGTTTATTTTTATCGCCAATTGCGAAAGTGACGATCGCCAGCGGAATCCCCGCATCTATCGTTGATAAACTGCCAAAAATGAATATATCAGATTTTATAGTCTACGTGAGTTTTACAGTTCATATATATGAGACGAGCCGTGTGATTTTGTACCTAAGAACAATTATGAATTATCTCGGTAAAAATATTTACAAACCTCACAATATTTTGCGTAAATTACTTTGAAAGTTGAAGCCATTTTAATAGCAAATCAGGTATTCTTTTTCGCAAAATGAGGCTTCTGGGCTTTGCAATGCGACCAGTGCAAATTTCAATTGATGGATTTACATTTATTGAACATAGGCTGCAATGAGGCTTCTGGGCTTTGCAATGCGATCAGTGCAAATTTCAATTGATGGATTTACATTTATTGAACATAGGCTGCATATGCAGCCTATGCTGAATAAATTGTAAATCCAATAATTGTTTACAAGAAAACACTGTTAATGAGAAATTTACAGACTATCCTAATCAGAGCTTACCGTAACTTTTTTATATATAAGCTAGCGTGTCCACTGTTAATTAAGCTTGCTAATTGATTTCAAAAGATGCACAGCATAGCTAAAGCTCGCACCAATAAAGCTGTCTAAGGTTCAACCGAATATATTTTATATTCGACGGCACTAACCATGTATTTTAATACTATTTTGGAAATATTCTACTATTCATCCAGTATAGTTAGAGTTTTATATGTGTATACCCCAATGAATTACCAAAACATATCTGTTCCTATAAACTGTAAGTATAGCCATGTATAATGTTGGAATTAGACATGTCTAATTAGACCATTATACATGTCTAATTCAGCCATTATACCTGTCTAATTCTACCATTATACCTGTGGGTGGCAGGTGGGAGCACGCGATGGGTAATTCAACGATCAGGGTTCATCCTTACCGGAATCCCGACTGGAGACCTGGTTTGGCCCTCACATACGTCTTTGGCATTTTGTATGTGACAGTTGAATCTGGTTATACCCCTTATGTGAGTATTACGATATTCGTAATCCTATTTTAGGGGAAGGGGCCAAGTGACTTGGTGTGGTATGGACCTGGCACCAGGTCAGGTTATTTTAATTTCAGGGCTGAATATATTTGTTCTCGATGTAAATATTCCGTTCTGATTTTGGGATTTTCCCCCCAATGCAGCAGGTTAAAATGGGATCGAACCCGTTTACCCGGCCTTACATGACCGTAGCTGTTGATAGGCCGTTAAACACCAATAAACAAACAAACAAACTAATTATGTCAGTAGACATGTCTCATTCAGCCATTATACCTGTCTAATTATACCATTCTAATGTCGGAATTAGACATGTCTAATCAGACCATTATAAATGTCTAATTCAGTCATTATACCTGTCTAATTATACCATTCTAATGTCGGAATTAGACATGTCTAATTAGACCATTATAAATGTCTAATTCAGTCATTATACCTGTCTAATTATACCATTCTAATGTAGGAATTAGACATGTCTAATTAGACCATTATAAATGTCTAATTCAGTCATTATACCTGTCTAATTATACCATTATACCTGTCCAATTATGCCATTAGACATATCTAATTCTGCTATTATAGTATACATAATCTACTGGTGGTTCAAGACCAATAATATAGCCAGACCAGGGGGGGCGTTTCACTACACTGAGCACGATTAAAATTTTTGTTAGTGCAAAATTATGATTTCAGATTAACAATGTTTTCTTGTAAACAATTATTTGATTTACATTTATTGAGCATAGGCTGCACATGCAGCCTATGCTCAATAAATGTAAATCCATCAATTGAAATGTCCCGACGATCCTAAATTTGCACTTACGAACATTTTAGTCGTGAAACGTCTCCCTGCTGGACCTGCCTACTGGCGGAATGGATGGAGGTTTACTTGCCTTTGGTGTACACGACATGCCATAAATATGGAATAGTTATCATATACTTCAGTGCAAAACATGTCGTGGTTGGTTGGGAGCAATTGATGGGTAATTTAACGATCAGGGCCCGGTTGTTCAAAACATCAGTTAGCTTAACGGACTGTTAAATCCTTAACTGAATGGTTAAAATCTCTGTTTAACAGAGATTTTAACCATTCAGTTAAGGATTTAACTGTCCGTTAAGCTAACTGATGTTTAACAGAGATTTTAACCATTCAGTTAAGGATTTAACAGTCCGTTAAGCTAACTGATGTTTTGAGCAACCGGGTCGAGGATTCGTCCTTACCGGAATCCCGACTGGAGACCTGGTTTGGCCCTCCGGTACGTCTTTGGCATTCTTGTGTGTGAGTTGATCATTTTTTTGGGTTCCTCCCCCAGCTCCTCCACCTCCACCTCCTTTTTCCCCCATGTTAAATACCCATATACTAATCAATTTTTTTGGTAATAAAATCAATATTTGACAAATTTTCACGAAATAAAAAGAAGGCTCATTCGTAAATTTTGATATGATTTATTATTTTCGAAAAAATATATTGTTTTTGCATTGTTTATACAGCCTTAAAATTTGGGCAGGTTTTGAGAAACAGACAATAATTTCTTCTAAGAAATTTTGTAACATTGGAGTATTTCATTTATAATTTGATTGAAACCAAAATTATTTTTTCCGTTAAGTCTAGGGGATGCAGAAATGTTATTCCATGTTTATAGCATATGCGACTACTGTCTGTCTGTCTATGTCACACTTTTCACTAATGTAAGTGTCAGAGACAAAATGCAATTACTGTCTGTTCCACGTTTTGCTGCCAAAACATTTGGCTATTAAACACATTAAAGTACTTTTTTATCAATAACAAAAAAGTCACCCTCCCCAAAAAAAACTATTTGATGAAATTCCATCAAATATTGATTTTATTGCGAAAAAACTATTTTCCTATGGGAATTTAACATGGGGAGTCAATTTCCAAAATTGAACAATTTTGGAAATTGACTCCGAAACCTGGCGAGATGTAACTAAGAAAACAAGTTAGATTTTGAAAATCGGTCCACAAATAAAAAAATATATTTAAAAAAAAATCTATTTTAGCCCCCATTTTTTTTGGGGGGTGGGCGACTTTTTTGTTATTGATGAAAAAGTACTGACTTTTAAATATTTTTTAGATTGAATGTGTTTAATAGCCAAAAGTTTGTCGGCAGCAAAACGTGGAACAGACAGTAAGTTAAAATGATAGCGTTAATCATCAGTTTGATCCCATCTGTATATAACGTGGTTGTTGTTGGCCATACATCATTATCATAATTAGAACATGAAAACCTATCAAGTGCTGTAACCCGTTTCATAAATCTGATTTGACACGCTTGTAATAACACCTGGAGCGAATTTGATTGGCTGGCCTCACCACCGTAATTAGGTATTCGTATTATGTGCCAACGTTATGTCAAACTAATAAAACGAAGACGTTCCAAATAACATCCATATGGCGCGACAAAGCAACGTTGTTTTGACGTTGACGTCTTCTTATTTTAAACGTCATTAGTAGTAAAATCACTAAAATTGTTAAAATGCGCTCACGTTTGGTAATATGAAGAGCTTACAAAAGAACAGCAACCTATAATATGGCATATTTATAATTTATTTAAGCTAAGTATTAAGACTAATTTTCTCGGTGGAGATTTTCAACTCCATGCGAAAATAGTCAATGATGTCTTCTCACTGAAACGTATCGGATATCTCCAAGTTTTCCGCTATTTGGAGTGTGAAGTCATGTGATAAACAGAATCTCAAACATGTAGTTTCCATTTGATATGAGATTTATGAAACTCGTCAGCAATTTTAGGCGAGGTGCATAAATTGTGCTCTACTCGTTTCATAAATCTCATATCAAATGGAAACTCGTTTGAGATCCTCTATATGTCACAGTGTAATGAAGACACAGTGTAATAAAGACACAGTGTACTAAATAGTCATAATACATTTGTACATAAGCAGGGGCGGATCCAGGCAGGGGCGGATCCAGGCAGGGGCGTGTCTCTAACATTGTTGAAATTTAGATTTTAACCCATTTTTCACTTGGAAAGATATGATTATTTTCTTATTTCTCACGCAAAGTGTATGTTGTTACCACTCAGTTGAACCGTCTCGTCGAGACGGTTCAACTGAGTGGTAACAACATATACATTTGATGAGAAATAAAAAAAAAATCAGTAAATAATGTGAATGTTATGAAGATGTGTGATATGTGCAATAAATATATAAAGGACCACCACAGGAAACATGTTGCATCCATGTATGATGTTATGCTTATTCAATAAATAGAATGAAAAATTTGTTTTGGTTCAATATTTCTAGCATATTTAGTAAAGGCACAAGGTCTCGGATATGCATAGAAAGTGATGAAAAATAGTTTAATTGTAAATTTGTATCATTTCTGTCGGACGCCTGGAAAATTATCGGAATTGATAAAAACATGTTTACAGTGCTAACAATAACTAGCGTTTGCAACTCCACTGTCTGTTCCACGTTTTCCTGCCGACAAACTTTTGGCTATTAGACACATTAAATTTAAAAAATATTTAAATGTAAAAAGTCAGCCTCCCCAATTGTTTTTGTTTGATGAAATTCCATCAAATATTGATTTAATAGCGAAAAAAAACATTTCCTTTGGGAATGCATGGGGAAAAAGAGGCTGAAGAGGAGGGGGGAGGAGTCAAAAAAATAAAAAAATTGGAAATTTACTCCGATACCTGTCTAGATAGCTTGTAAATGACGTAGCTAAGAAAACAAAAGTTAGATTTTGAAAATCGGTCTACAAATAAAAAAAAATGTAAAAAAATATATATTTTTATGTTAACTTCCCATAGGAAAATTTTTTTTTCGCAATAAAATCAATATTTCATGGAATTTCATCAAATAATTTTTTTTGGGGAGGGTGAATTTTTTGTTATTGATGAAAAAGTACTTACATTTAAATATTTTTTGGAGTTGTGTTTAATATCCAAAAGTTCGTCGGCAGCAAAACGTGGATCAGACAGTAGTTTGCTATGCTAGATATTTCTTTTCAGTATTATAAACATTTTGTTTCAATCGATGGTTACTAATTTATTTCATTTAAATTAATTACACTAAACAGAAACTTGTTGCTAAATCTTGCGGGGGTTGGTTGTGGGCATGTGATTGGTAATCAGTAGCCGATTTCATTAAAGTCACTAAGCATACTTGTCTAACAAAGTGTACTTTGACGGAGTAATAATTTTTTTTCCCGAAATGGATTACTTCATATAGAACTAACAACTGCATTAAAAGAATGCAGAAGTATTACAGCCAAAGAGGCTGTGATAATGTAATAAATTCAGTAAATAAAAATTAATAAATTTATCCCTAAACTGAAAATTTCTCCCTCAAAGTGTACTTAGCAAGATAAGTATGCTTAGCAATTTTTGTGGAATCGACTACTGGTCTGGATTATTGTCGTCAAAATCAGGCAGTTTCTTTTGGCCGAGATTGAGCAAAGCTCAGCCTCCACCAATCAGATCAGAGTTAGAAAGTTACATAATCTGATTATAATTATGAAATATTCCGAGTATGACTTTGTACTAAAAAACCAGGCAGTTTGATTGACTGAGACTGAGCACAGCTCAGGCTCCGCCAATCAAACTTCCTGATTTGAAGCATGCGATCTGAATCGAGAAAATATATACTCGTGGTTACTGTGTATTTCGTGTCGCCTTCTTTGTCATGTGATCTTGCTAGTATGCTGTGATTGTTTTTTAAGTAGGTCAAATATGCGACTGGTCAACTACGGGTCATGTGACTGAGAAAAGTCACCTTATGATGTTAGCGATCAGCTCCGGATAAGCCGTTAACCCATTCAACACTATATATCTGTATAGTGGTATTGGCAAATAGTGTAGATCCAGATGAGCTGGCTCTTAACAAGCCGTCTTGTCAGGATCTGCACTTTTTGCAAGTAATTTTCCTATTTTTGAGAACAAAAACACCCTCTTTTCATATTAAATGGACAAGTCTGAAAATCATTTTGTGACAGTTGGATTGGTTGCAAAATCAACATATTAAAATTAATTCCAGTTATTCAGGGGTGAAGTGGTTAATATTGTCCACAATTTGTCACATTTAATCAGGGTTCGCACAGGTCTCGAAAAACCCTTGAATTTGACATCTGACTTGAAAAACCCTTGAAAATGATCAATTGCCTTGAAAAACCCTTGAAAAACAATAATAACCCTTAAAAACCCTTGAAAATTAACCAGCCCACTTTGGTCAAAACGCCACGACCAAATTAAATTAATTGGTCTAAGCAACACCAGCCTTAAATTCAATGGTCAAAATGGCTCCAGTCTTAAAAATAAAGCTTTGTTACGTCATTATTACCTTATTTGGGTCATTGTGCAAAAAAGTCCTTAAATTTGAAATTAAATTTCCCTTGAAAAACACCCATCATGACAAAATGGTTGCGCTCAGTGTGATCATGGTCTACACTGTTCAAATCCATTGCTTTATCTGTGTACCATGTATAAAAGTAAGATTAGCGCTAATCCTATTACTTTTAGGGGATGGGATAAATGATGCTGGTGTGGCGAGGGCCTGGCACCAGATCAGGTTGTTCTAATTTCAGGACTGAATATATATTTTGATTGTAAATATTGAGTTCTGAAGTTGGGATTTACCCCCTCGGACAGGTGGATACGGGACTCGACCCCGTTGACCCGTCTGCGTGTAGACTCCCTGAGGCTTGTACCTCTATGTCAGAAAAGCGGACGTTAAACCCTATTCACTCACTCACTGTGTACCAATGTACGTCTGTATCTGTATATGCCCTTGTTATTGACTGGACATAAAACTCCAATTAATCAATTCTCTGTTAGCTGTTAATCAGGGCCCGGTTGCTCAAAACCTCTGTTTGCTTAACAGACTGTTAAATCCTTAACATTGTTAAGGATTTAACAGTCTGTTAAGCAAACAGAAGCTTTGAGCAACCAGGTCCTGACTGATTGAGGTGTATAAAAGTTCCATGTCTTACCATCTATTTACCTTAGAGTGAATATTTCTACGCATTTCGTGTTTGTTGATTTCACAATGTATATGTTTCATCTAAAATGGATGCCACTTAGCGTTCAGTAGAAACTAATTCCTTGATAAAGGCCTTGTACCGAAACGTCGGCAAAGTGGGTTCCTGGTTTTTGCAGAATTGTTGAACATATTAATTGTATTATTGCGGAAAGATTCCTTTTATTATGGCCAGTACTGTTTATGTAAAATGTTGTTAAAAATATGTGTAATAGTTATGGTTTTCAGGGATTATCTCCCCCTTTTCGACTTTTGTCTCATGACTCGTAAAACTTTTAAACCTGATACTTGGTTGTAGCTTCCTTACGATGAGTAGAGCAAACAACAACAACAACAAGTACTGATTTTGATTGTTTATTCGACGCCCAGGTCATGGATTATCAAGGTGTATGATCATGTGGTTACAACAACAACAACAAGTACTGAAACTGCCAGAAGCCCTCCGATTCAAAGTATGTATTCTTTTATTTTGTCCTTATTTTGTAACGGATTTTGATGAAATATGGCGCATCAAACACATCTTGTTAAGCTGCATTTGGTGGTCTGTATTTTGGTCCAAACTTCTGTCGTTTTTGCGAAGAATCGATTTCCGTGTCTACTGACACGGAAATCGATTCTTCGCAAAAACGACATAAGTCTGTGGTGAACCACCAAATGCAGCTCATGAAGATGCATTTGCTGTGCCAAATTTCATCAAAATCCGTTGCATATTAAGGAAAATATCAAATAATACTTACTTTGGAGTGGGTGAACTTTAAACACATTCAGCCATTGTTGTTGTTGTTGTAACCACGTGATCATGCACCTTGCCAAACCAAATGCAGTTCTTGAAGACGTGTTTGCTGCGCCATATTTCATCAAAATCCGTCGCCTATCAAGGAAAATATCAAATAATACTTACTTTCAGTTGTAACCTTGGTTTTGTGTTTATATGATAGGGTACCGGTAATTATCAAAATATGGTAATGTTCCACAAATATAGTAGCAAGTTTAGTTTTTCCATAGACGTTCGTTGTCTTCTTTGACGTCATTTTACATTTTACTTTAAAACCTACCTAGTGGGTGGTTCGTTGGGTGAATGCGACGTCGTAAATTAACGGTAAGGATTCCTCCTTATAGGAATCACGATTTTCCTGGTTTGGCCCTCAGGTCCGTTTTTTTGTTTGGTTCTTTTGTTACCTGGGAGTTGAATTGGGTTATTGCTCATTATAAAAGTAGTCAGATTATTACTGATCCTACTGCTTTTGGGAGGGGGCCATGTGATTCTGGTGTGGCGACGACCTGGCATCAGATCAGCATTATTCTGACTTCAGGGCTGAATGTATCGTTGTACATGTACTTGTACATGTAATATATGGGATTTAGTACTAAACCCATTGACCCGGCCTTAAATTACCTTAGCTGTTGATAGGCCGTTAAACCCCAACAAACAAACAAATTTGGCATTTCCACGTTCGTTGTCTTGCCATGTTATAACATGCTATGGGATCAGGTGATTTCCAAAAGACGTTTTGCAATATCACGTATTCTTTGACGTCATTTTGCAATAATTCCAGCACAAAAATATTTACACAATTCCCTAACATTTTCTTGATGAATTTATTTCAAATGCTGGAATTATAAGGAATGAATGGCCTTTTTGTGGAATTTATCGGGGATATAAACTTCCGGCCTTCGTCCAGTATTCCCGCGACTTTTCCAAGTTTATACCCCGATAAATTCCACAAAAAGGCCATTAATTCCTATAGTAAATTTTGATGCCCGTGCCACCGAATGGTGAGGGGGCATATAGTGTTACCAGCGTCCGTACATCCGTCCATGTACGTACATACGTATGCCTGTCCCGAAACCTTGATGCTCGGGTAAATGGCTTATAATTTCTGTTTCCTTGCTCGGATTTGCTTCACATTTCACACACGCATTGCTCCAATAGTCCTCTACCGCTCTGTGACAAATCCACATTCGTCCCGCCCCCGCTAAGCCCAGGGTCAAGGTCACAGACTTGTACGTTTTAAACCTTAAGTCTCGGGTAAATGGCTTATACTAGTAATTTAAATATGCCTCGTTTTCTTTGGCTGCCAGCGGGGGCATTTGTGTGCCGACAGGCCACATTTCTAGTCTTTAAAGCCTTCCTAACATACAGAATCATACAAAGATGATGATTTTTATAAAACCTTATAACTTTCAAGAAGAATCGAGTACTGCTTACTTCTTATATTCACATGCTAGATATTTATTTACATTGACCATAACCGCTTCTTCCTCAAAATCACAGATCAAGGGTAGAATACAGGACTTCAATAACTATCACAGGACATGAAAATATGTTCATAGTAGTTCCATCCCACTGGCTATAATCTTATTTTTGGGGAAGGGGCCAAGTGACTTTGGTGTGGTATGTAAATATTCCGTTCTGATTTGGGGATTTTCCCCCCAATGCAGCATGTTAAAATGGGATCGAACGGATTTGTCCGGCCTTGCATGACCGTAGCTGTTGGTAGGCCATTAAACACCAGTAAACAAACAAACATAAAGAGCTAAATACTCTCTTGTATTTAATTCCTGAAAAATCCAATATGTGAACAATAACTTATACATTCATAGCCAGGTTTATTATGCAGTCACCCATCTAAATATTGATTTTCCATTTTCAGTTGAACAGGTAGTTATTCAATCTGGATATATGTAACGTATTAGCGTTAAATCTTGCAATATGTAAAATAAGTGCAGCTCGATACTGGGCAGCGATTGGCTTAGAAAGTAGGGCAAATTATAAGCACATGTAGGTGTAAAGCCAAGCATTCAGAATTTGGCAAAATTATCTCCAATTATCTCCGGCATTTATCATTGTTATCCATTTGTGTTTGTAATATAATAATTTTTGTCATGCGTGTTAACCGTTTTCATGCCATTATGTTTGCGGAAAATTATAAATATTTTACTTTTATGTGCCCAGAAGTATATGTCGTGACCACCATTTGAACCGTCTCGTCGAGACGGTTCAAATGAGTGGTCACAACATGTACTTTCATTGAGAAATAACAAAAATAAAAATAAAATATTTAATAAATTTCATTCCTGTTAATACCTGTTATTGTTTTGTGTGTTGGGTTGATTTTTTATATATGTGTGTGTTACAGCAGCAGGGGACGTAGAATTCTTTCTTTTATTAATTTGTTCCCACGAAATAACAATTTGTTCCCACAAATAACAATTCGTTCCCACAAAACAACAATTTGTTCCCTCAATTTAGCAATTTGTTCCCACAAATTAACAATTCGTTCCATCAATTTAATAATTCGAGGGAACGAATTGTTAAATTGAGGGAACTGATTGTCATTTTGTGGGAACGAATTGTTAATTCGAGGGAGCAAATTGTTATTTCGTGGGAATGAATTAATAAAAAAAAATCCATGTCCCCTGCGAGACTCCGTACAGTACTGAGATGTCTTTGTAAATTGCTACAATTTAATGAATATTTATTATTAAATTTAATGAATATTTATTATTAAATTTAATGAATATTAGAGACCATGCCTGGTTATAGTTACTAGCACATAACTCTGCAAATCCTCCCATACCATCTGTATGGCAGGTTTTGCAGAGTTACGTCCCTGTAACTAGTATGATTATAACTATAAATCGTACTGCTTATAATTCGTATAACCAGATTAATTGATCAATCAATCTGGTTATACCAATTATACGTAGTAAGATTTGTAGTGCTAATCATATTACTTTTAGGGGTGGGCTAAGCTACTCTGGTGTGGTGGGGACCAGGAACCAGATCAGGATATTCTAATTTCAAGGATGAATATATTATATTTTCTTTTGTGAATATTCAGTTCTGATTTTGGGATTTTCCACCCATCCGTTCCGGTGAAATATGGGATTCCACCCTGCCTAAAATGACCCTTTCAACCCAAAGGAACTGGAATGGACTGTGATATGCTAATGTTCCGACCAATCCAATGGTCACAAAATTATTTTTAGATTTGTCCATTTATGAAAAGGGGGTGTTTTTGTTCTAAGAAATATTAAAATTACTTTCAAAAAGTGCAGATCCTGATGAGATGGCTCGTTACGAGCCGGCTCATCTGGATCTGCACTTTTTGCATAAACCGCTATAGCGGGATTTCGGGTTCAAAGGGTTAAACACCATTAAATGTTTAAAAATAAAATTGTGTACGAGATTGTGGCGAGGACCTGTCATCAGATCTGGATCAGGAATTTTCTGATTTCAGGGCTGAATATATAGTTTTTTTATTGCAAACATTCAGTTATGATTTTGGGATTTTCCCCCCATTTGTGCATGTACTTAAACATGTACATGTACTTGTACAGGTAATATATGGGATTTAGTACTAAACCAATTGACCCAGCCTTAAATTACCTTAGCTGTTTACAGGTCGTTAAACACCATTAAATGTTTGTTGATTGTGGTCGGGCGAACGAGACGGCGTACATTAACGGTAGTGGTTCCTCCTTATAGGAATCACTATTTGCCTGGTTTGGCCCTCAGGTACGTTTTTATCTTTGGCTCTTTTGTTACCTGGGAGTTGAATTGGGTTATTGCCCATTATGATAGTTGTAAGATTATTACTGATCCTACTTCTTTTAGGAGGGGCCAAGTGATTCTGGTGTGGCGAGGACCTGGCATCAGATCAGGATTATTCTGATTTCAGGGCTGAATCTATAGTTTTGTTATTGTAAATATTCAGTCCTGATTTTGGGATTTTCCCCCCATTTGTACATGTACTTAAACTTGTGCATGTACTTGTACAGGTAATATATGGGATTTAGTACTAAACCAATTTACCCAGCCTAAAAGGACCTTAGCTGTTGACAGGCCGTTAAACACCATTAAATGTTTAAAAACAAAACTGTGTACGAGATTTGCCAGTAATCGCATATTTTATAATTTATTCCGAAATAATATAATATCCAAGATAATCCGCGACATTTAGCGGCTAGATTATAGATCGTACATCGAACATGATCCAAGGCACCACTAAATATTTACAAAAGAAAAAAATATATTCTGCCTTGATTACAACGGGTAACATATGCGAGTCGACCGCATTAACCAGGCCTAAATGACATTAACTGTTGACATGCCATTAAATAAATATCTAATAAATGCATTGTTTCAAAGATGTGATAATTGCTTATTTCTGACATAATTTTCATCAATCGATGAATCGTCTAGTCACTCTATGCATTTATATGATATATATTTTGTCTAGCTGATTGTCAGAACGGTTTCAAACCAGGGACCCGTTTCACTAAACTTCGTACGACTGAAATGTTCGTAAGTGCAAATTTAGCATCGTCTGTAAATTTCAATTGATGGATTTACATTTATTGAGCATAGGCTGCATTTGCAGCCTATGCTCAATAAATGAAAATCCAATAATTGTTTACAGGAAAACATTGTTAATGTAAAATTTACAGACTATCATAAGTTTGCATTTACAAACATTTTAGTTGTACAAAGTTTAGTGAAACGGTCCCCATGTGTGCATTTGTTGCTTGTCAGAAGTGCAATTCTGTATTAAACATTTTCTGTTATTAGTGAGAAAAGTAACCATTCACATGTCAATATATGCCTTCGTATCCAAGCCACCATGACAAAAAGGGGATTACAAAATGTCACATTAATTACCACATGTGTGTCGATCTGACAAAATAAGACTTGCCATAATAACCCTAAGTATTCAGACAATTTATTCTGGGGGGTGGGTATGTGATGGGTGGCAGGTGGGAGCATGCGATAGGTAATTTAATGATCGGGGTTCATCCTTACCGGAGCCCCGTGCAGGCACCGGGGCGGGATCAACTGATCCTGAGAATAGTGCTGCAGTAGCCATTGCTTGTCGTAAAAGGCGACTAAACTGGCTTAACGATTGGGTTCATACTTTCCGGAACCCACTATACCGGATTTGGCCCTCATGTACATTTTTGGATTTCTTGTATGTGAGAGTTGAGTCGGGCTATGCCCCATATATAAAAGTAAGATTAGCGCTAATCCTATTACTTTTAGGGGATGGGAGGGGAAATGATGCTGGTGTGGCGAGGGCCTGGCACCAGATCAGGTTGTTCTAATTTCAGGACTGAATATATATTTTGATTGTAAATATTGAGTTCTGAAGTTGGGATTTACCCCCCTCGGACAGGTGAATACGGGACTCGACCCCGTTGACCCGTCTGCGTGTAGACTCCCTGAGGCTTGTACCTCTATGTCAGAAAAGCGGACGTTAAACCCTATTCACTCACTCACTCACTCATCCTTACCGGAATTCCGAATGGAGACCTGGTTTGGCCCTCACTTACGCTCTTTGTGTGTAGATCTGACAAAATAAGACTTGCAATAATAACCCTAAATATTCGGACACAATTCATTCTGGGAAACACATATAATATAGTGGGTGACAGGTGGCAGCCTGCGATGGGTAATTTCACGATCGGGGTTCATCCTTAGCGGTATCACGAACCGACACCTGTAGCCTATTTCACCAACATTGCAAAGTATACTTATCTAGCAAAGTATACTTTGATGGAGAAATTTTCAAGTTAAGAATAAATTTATCAATTTTTATTATACTGAATTTATTACATTATCACAGCCATTTTGGCTGTGATAATGTAATAAATTCATAATAAATCTACATACTTTTAATCATCAAATATATGCAGTCATTAGTTCTATATGAAATAATGCATTTCGTGAAAAATAAATGATTACTCCCTCAAAGTATACTTTGCTACATAAGTATACTTTGTAATTTTGATGAAATCGGCTGCTGGTTTTGCCCTCATGTACGTCTTTGGCATTCTTGTATGTGACAGTTGAATCTGGTTATACCGCTTGTATGAGTAATAGTCCTAATCCTATTACTTTTAGGGAATGGCCAAGTGACTTTGATGCGGTATCGACCTGGCACCAGGTAAGGTTATTCTAATTTCAGGGCTGAATATATTTTTGTTTTGATTTTCCCCCAATTCAGCAGGTTAAATGCGGGATCGAACCCGTTGGCCCGGCCTTATATGACCTCAGCTGTAGATAGGCCGTTAAACACCAATAAACAAACAAACAAACTGGCCAGGGTATACACTGTTCGTAATTTGATTAGCATAATAATATGTAGCAACTATTGATTGTGCTATAAAAATTGTTTGATTTGTTTTTGAAAATGACAGGAATTCCTCGACAAGCCTCGGAAATCTAACGCATTACCTGTCCTCACAGGATAAATTTCATATCAATAGACATAGATCTGGGGCCTGTTTCACTAAACTTTGTACAATTAAAATGTTTGTAAGTGCAAATTTAGGATCATCTGCATTTCAATTGATGGATTTACATTTATTGAGCATAGGCTGCATAAATTGTGGACCGATTTTCAAAATATAAATTTTGTTTTCTTAGTTACATTATTTCCAATTAGATTTAATGTGTTTAATAGCCAAAAGGTCGTCAGCAGCAAAACTTGGAACAGACAGTAAGTAGATCAGGAGCTAGAATGGGAAAAATGTTGTAATCTAAGGACTGAAAGTCCTGTAGCCGATTTCATCAAAATTGCAAAGTATACTTAACTAGCAAAGTATACTTTGAGGGAGTAATCATTTATTTTTCCCAAAATGCATTATTCCCTATAGAACTAACAACTGCATATAGTTGATGATTAAAAGTATGCAGAATTATTATACTGAATGTATTACATTATCACAGCCAAAATGGCTGTGATAATGTAATAAATTCAGTATAATACAAATTAATAAATTTATCCTAAAATTGAAAATTTCTCCCTCAAAGTTTGCTTTGCTAGAAAAGTATACTTTGCAATGTTGGTGAAATGGGCTACAGAAACAGATCAGTAGCAAATTTAGAAACATCTGGAAATTTCAATTTATGGATTGCTTGTGCAGCCTATGCGCAATAAATTGTTAATGTGAAATTTTCATAATTTTGCACTTACAAACATTTTAGTCGTACAAAGTTTAGTGAAACGACCCCCTGATCTGTGACTGGAGAATAAGACATTTGTGGCCAGCATATGTTCCCGTCTGTCGCAGATAAACCAGTAGCCCATTTCATCAACATTGCAAAGTATACTTTAGTAGCAAAGTATACTTTGAGGGAGAAATTTTCAATTTTATGATAAATTTATTAATTTTTATTATACTGAATTTATTACATTATCACAGCCAATTTGGCTGTGATAATGTAATAAATTCAGTATAATAATTCTGCATACTTTTAATCATGAAATATATGCATTTGTTAGTTCTATATGAAAAAATGCATTTCAGGAAAAATAAATGATTACTCCCTCAAAGTATACTTTGCAATGTTGATGAAATAGGCTACAGGGCCCGGTTGCTCAAAGCTTTTGTTAGCTTAACAGACTGTTAAATCCTTAGCATTGCTAAGGATTTAACAGTCTGTTAAGCTGACAGAGGTTTTGAGCAACCGGGCCCTGGTTAACCCAACATTATCAAATCCCTTTTTCACATGGTTGGTTTGCAAAATAAACATTGTGCCAGAGCTTTAAGTTATTATTTTCTTGCCGTACACACGTCTTTATATCTGAAATAAATGTGTAATAATTTAATAAACATCTGTCATCTTTGTTGTTCATGTGTGTGGTGGTCAGTTGGAAGTATGCGATAGGTAATTTAAAGGTAGCCACAACATGTTCTTTAGGGGAATTAAATAAGTGTATAATTGTGTTATTCCACCAGTTCTAAAAATTACGGGTGCCCACTATACAGATATACAGTCAGAATTCGTTACAGCGGCACACATTATAGCGGCATATTCGCCTCCCGGCACAATAAGCCGCCAAACCAATCGGCATGCTCTTTAATCTGCTCGATATACCGGCAAATTCGGCTTCCGGCACCGGCAGGGAATTCCCGCAAACGAATACACAGTTTAAGTCTTATTTAATGTGCGTTATAACGGCGTCGCTGGTACCAGCGCTGTGACCCAGCTCTGTTATCCGGCATTACAGTGAAACCTCTCTAAACCGGACACCCACTGTAAATCAGTAGCCTATTTCACCAAAATTGCAAAGTATACTTTGAGGGAGTAATCATTTCTTTTTCATGAAATGCATTATTCCATATAGAACTAACTACTGCATATATTTGGTGATTAAAAGTATGCAGAATTATTATACTGAATTTTTTACATTATCACAGCCAAAATGGCTGTGATAATGTAAAAAATTCAGTATAATAAAAATTAATAAATTTATCCTAAAATTGAAAATTTCTCCCTCAAAGTATACTTTGCTAGATAAGTATACTTTGCAATGTTGATGAAATCGGCTACAGGTGTATGATAAGATATGCGGCTTTGCTTTGCAAAATTGAACAGGCATTATCATCATAAACATACACCAATGAAATCCATAAAACTAAGGATACACAGACTGCCTGCGTGTTCAGTTTAGAGATGTTGTACTGTAGTTCTTCTACCAGGGATTCCGGATTCCGCTGGGGAAAATAAAAAAAATCGCCACTTCAGAAAAAAATAAAACAACTGGCGATAAAAAAATAAAATTTTCGAATTTTTTTTTTTTTTTTTTCGAAAATTGAATTTTTTTATCGCCAATTGTTTATTTTTATCGCCAATTGCGAAAGTGGCGATCGCCAGCGGAATCCCTGTTCTACAGTACGTCCACAGTTTGATGGACATGGCCTATATTTCAAACAAGCCAATCGCTGGGGATTGTCTCAACAAACAAGGTGATCGGCACAAAAGTCAAGGTCACCAAGGTCGATGTCACAATATAAGTCAAAACTTATTTATACAAAGGTCAAGGTCATACAAGTGATACTGGGTAGATAGCCATCAAAGTGAGGGAACTATTGGTGCAGTTTGGCAATGATCAGATTAACAGATCAGGAGATGTTCAACATTGGGTCATACATCCAAAATTATTGACATGATTATTGTCACCAAGGTGGCGGTCAAGGTCACCGGAATGACACTGGTAGCTATACATTTGAGAAAGCTGTTGATGAAGTTTGGTAATGATATGACTAACGGATCAGGAGATATTCAACATTTGGACGTACCGAAGGTCCCCAAGGTGGCGGTCAAGGTCACCAGAATGACACGGTTAGCTATCAATGTGAGAAAGCTATTGATGAAATTTGGTAATGATATGACTAACGGATCAGGAGATATTCAACATTTGGACATATCATGTCCAAAATTGTTGACACCAAGGTCAGCGTCACCACGGTGAAGGTCAGCCGAATTACCCTGGTAGATATCATTTGGATGTACATGTACGTCTAAAATTATTGACATGAATGTCACCAATATGAAGGTCAATGTCACCCGAATGACACTAGATGGACAGCTATGAATGTGAGGAAGCTATTGATGAAGTTTCGTCATGATCAGACTAGATATTCAATATCTGGATGTACTTCCAAAATTGTTGACACCAAGGTCACCATGGTCACGGTCACCCGAATGACAGCCATCAATGTGAGGAAGCTATTGATGAAGTTTGGTAAGGATCGAACGGATCATGAGGTATTGAACAGAGAAAACACGGTTCAAATGAGAAAAAATATCCGGCAAGGCTCAAGAATTTCTTTATTTCTCATCAGAAGTATATGTTGTGACCACTCATTTGAACAAATGAGTGGTCACAAGATATACTTTGGTTCAGAAATAAGGAAAATAGATAGAGAATAGTAGGTTAGTGACGTGAATGGGAAAACATATCTGGCAAGGCTCACGAAACGGGATGGGCGAGGCACGGCACTAACCTACTATTCTATTTATCCAGTCAACACCTAAAAATGGCTTTAAAATGCAAAAATAGTATTGACTGGATATCAAAAATGTTTCACGGCACCGTGTTTCACGGCACATACGCACTGTGTTGACGGGATAAATTTGGGCGTATGTAGAAAATTAAGCTCATCAAGGTCAAGGTCAAGGTCACCCGAATGACACTGGATGGATAATGTGAGGAAGCTGTTGATGAAATTTGGTAATGATCCAACTAACCGATCAAGAGATATGCGAAATCGGAACTATGTCCCAAATTTACGTCCCACAGACTTTAAAGTAACCAAGGTGAAGGTCACCCGAATGACGCTGGATGGATAGATATTGATGTGAGGAAGCTCTTGATGAAGTTTGGTAATGATCGGACTAACGGATCAAGAGATATGGGCAATTTGTACAATGTCCAAAATGTACGTCCCACAAAGGTTAAGGTCACCAAGGCGAAGATCAAGGTCACCCAAATGACATTGGATGGATAGCCATCAATATAAGGAAGCTATTGGTGAAGTTTGGTAATGACAGATAAAGATATATGGGAAATTTGGCTACGTCCCAAATTGTTGACGCAACGCTGGAATTGTGACTATGTCCCACTGTCCACTATCGAGGCTTTGACCTACTTATATCTCTTAAAACTGTCCACTATCGAGGCCTTGACCTACTTATATCTCTTAAGAGATATAAGTAGGTCAAGGCCTCGATAGTGGACAGTGAGACATAGTGGTCACAATTCCAGCGTCGGTGTCGACAATTTGGGACGTAGCCAAATTTTCCATATATCTCTTAAGTCTCATCCGACAGACAAGTGGGATGGAAATACTATGTTAGTATTTTTAACGCCCATGGAGAGGATTGAACTCGCAGCCTCCAGCACTGAAGGCCAAGAATAAAGTACATGGTTGTAATTTTATATAAATGTATTCATATTAACAATGTATGTAGAGAATGGCATACATGTACAGTCATACAGATGTATACTCTTAAGTAAACAAACTGACATCTACAACTAAATCATGAAAATGTGAAATTAACACTCACATCCGCCTGAGTTAATCTTGCCAAGATTGTCAACGTTTTCGACGGTAACGTGTGTTGTGTCTCGTCATGATGTTCTGTATCAAGGTGTATGATCACATGGTACTAACAACAACAACAAGTACTGAAATTTCCAGAATCCATCTGATTCAAAGTATGTATTCTTTCATAGCATCCTTATTACGTAACGGATTTGGATGAAATATGGCGCATCAAATGCGTCTTGTTAAGCTGCATTTGGTGGTCTCTGTATTTTCGCCAAACTTCTGTCGTTTTTGCGGAGAATCGATTTCCGTGTCAAATTCTTCGCAAAAACGACATACGCTGTGCCAAAACTACCTGGACCACCAAATGCAGCTCATGAAGACGTGTTTGCTGTGCCATATTTCATCAAAATCTGTTTCATATTAAGGAAAATATCAAATAATACTTTCAAGATTTCAACACTTTCAGCCACTGTTTGTGGTTGTTGTTATAACCATGTGACCATGCACCTTGTGTATGCAGTACCCATGATTCGTGTACACGCTATTTCCTGAAGCCTTTTTCACAGTTGTTGAAGCTATCAACCTGTATTCATTCTAATAGTAGCCCCCTCTCTAGTAGTAGCTCCTCCCCCACTGTAGTACTACCTCCCCCGCCCGCCCCCCCCCCCCCCCCCCCCAACCCTCCCATATTTGCATTCTCAATATGTTATTTTCACATACAAAAGCCATTTAAAACATTGTTTTAAATGGCTTTTGTATTTGAAAATAAACACCGGTTGAAGTAACGGACCAAAGTATATATACCTAAAGGCATTAGTAAGTGAAGAAAAAAAAGCTAAAAAAAAATGTCTACTCGCATACACACTAACTGTGCATAGGAGGGAGTACATACAAATGTTTAGCTTAAATCTGTTTTCCCTTATTAATGCTTTTAGATATATTTAATGTATTTATAGACCTCGTTCTGTTCAACTTCAACCTGTGAAAATAACATATTTTCGTCCTATTTTCCCTGTTTTGATCCACACAAATTTCATAGCCGCGGGGGGTGTTTATTAGAATAAATACGGGGAAGTTTATTAGAATAAATACAGGGGCGTTTATTAGAATAAATACGGTACCTCACGTTTCCATATGTATGGCCTGAGAAAGGAGTACCGGTATTTGTATGTGAAAAATGCCAATTCGCAATCAAGCAATCTGTAGCGCAGCTCAGGCTCAGTCAATCAAATTTTGCTTGTTTGTGTGTTGGGGTTTAATGGCCTATCAACATTTAAGGCCGGGTCAATGGGTTTAGTACTAAATCCCATATATTACCTGTACACTTTTGGCTCGAGGATAACCCTGTTGTACAAATGGGGGCTCTGTCTATCAAAGCTACTTGACCTCAAGCACAATATTCAAGTAGTAGCATATGGATTGATTGATTGGTTTTGTTTGTTTATTGGTGTTTAACAGCCTATCAACAGCTAAGGTCACGTAAGGCCGGGCAAACGGGTTCAATCCCGTTTTAACCTGTTGCATTGGGGGAAAATCCCAATATCAGCACAAAATATTTACATCGAGAAAAAGTATATTAAGCCCTGAAATTAGAATAACCTGACCTGTAGCCGATTTCACCAACATTGCAAAGTACACTTCTCTAGCAAAGTATACTTTGAGGGAGTAATCATTTATTTTTCCTGAAATGTATTATTTCATATAGAACTAACGACTGCATATACATGTATTTGATGATTAAAAGTATGCAGAATTATTATACTGAATTTATTACATTATCACAGCCAAAATGGCTGTGATAATGTAATAAATTCAGTATAATAAAAATTAATAAATTTATCCTTAAATTGAAAATTTCACCCTCAAAGTATACTTTGCTAGAAAGGTTGTACAGGCCACTGAAATTAGAATAACCTGACCTGCACCATGTACGGACTGAATGAATGAATGAAGGAATATTTGCGTGTGAAAAATGCCAATTCGCAATCAAGCAATTTGATTGACCGAGCCCGAGCTGTATCACAATCAAAGCTGCTGGATTTCACTATTAGTAAAGAAATTGAAGTAAAGAAATTGACAAATATTGGCAAGGTTAGCGCAGGCAGTATAGAAAAAATAAGTGACAATTTTCCGTAGTCCACTGCATACGGATTGATTGGTTGATTGGTTGGTTGATTGATTGTTTTGTTTGTTTGTTGGGGTTTAACGCTAAGGCCTATCAACAGCTAAGGTCATTTAACGCTTCCTACGCTGTTGACGAAAATTGCCGTCTGCAGTTTTTCATTTTTGCTTTAATTCTTAACAAAAAACTGGTTTTGAAAGCACATGAGAATTGTCTCCAGTGATTCTCATGTGCTGTCGAAACCAGGTTTTTGTCGAGAAATATTGAAAATAAAACATTTCCAGCAGACGACAGCATTTAGTTCAGCGTAGTAAGGGTTGAGGCCGACTCAATTGGTTCTGAAAAATATGAAAATTACTTAAAAAAGTGCAGATCCTGACGAGACGGCTCGTCACGAGCCGGCTCATCTGGATCTACACTGTTTACACTGTTTGCCAATACCACTATGCAGGCCTGTGGTGTTGGGAACAAAATCATTATTTGAGAAAATTTCACAAAATAAAAAGGTTCATTCTTAAATTTTGCTAAACTTTATTTAATCGTGTTAAATGGCCTGTCAACATCTACGGTCATTTTATGCCCGGTCAAATGCGGCCGAATGCTAAAATTTGATATTATCAAAAAAATTGCTTTTGCATTGTTTTCGTAGCATTTGTGCACGTTTCGTGAAACAGACAGCAACAGTCCTTTGATGACCAGCATCATATAACAATTCACCAAGTGCTACCATAGTGACGAGAAGTCGCTTACATAGAAACAAACAAAAAATGGTTACCATGATTACAATAACTTGTTTCTATAGTGACAAGAAATGGTTATCTTCGTGACTGGAGTGAGTGAGTGAGTGAATAGGGTTTAACGTCCGCTTTTCTGACATAGAGGTACAAGCCTCAGGGAGTCTACACGCAGACGGGTCAACGGGGTCGTGTCCCGTATCCACCTGTCCGAGGGGGGTAAATCCCAACTTCAGAACTCAATATTTACAATCAAAATACATATTCAGTCCTGAAATTAGAACAACCTGATCTGGTGCCAGGCCCTCGCCACACCAGCATCATTTATCCCATCCCCTAAAAGTAATAGGATTAGCGCTAATCTTACTTTTATATATGGGGCATAGCCTGACTCAACTCTCACATACAAGAAAGCCAAATATTTACATGAGGGCCAAATCCGGTATAGTGGGTTCCGGAAAGTATGAACCCAATCGTTAAGCCAGTTTAGTCGCCTTTTACGACAAGCAATGGCTACTGCAGCACTATTCTCAGGATCAGTTGATCCCGCCCCGGTGCCTGCACGGGGCCTTCGTGACTGGAATAACAATATATGGTTACTATCACACACATGTAGTTACAAGTCATATGAAATTACCTGAAACGGTTACCGTGGATACAGTTACAATGATTACTACAGTAACCACACACAAATGACAGATGATATGGGTTATTGATTATGCACCAAAACCGTGTCGATTGCAGTAGTCGCACACTCGTATGATAGGGAAAGAAAAACAGAAATAAAAATCTGTGATCATATATTCGTCACATCCAGGCTGTCAAACAGTGCAGATCCAGATGAGACGGCTCGTTACGAGTCGGCTCATCTGGATCTGCACTGTTTGCATTGTCAGTCGAGGCTAAAAAACATGTAGAAGTTAGGAAATCATAGGAATTCAAAGGTGGAGAATTTGTTTGTTTGTTTGTGTTTTGGGGTTTAACGGCCTATCAACAGCTGAGGTCATTTAAGGCCGGGTCAATGGGTTTAGTACTAAATCCTATATATTACCTGTACAAGTACATGTACATGTTCCAAGTATATGTACAAATGGGGGGAAAATCCCAAAAATCCCATTTTAACCTGCTGCATTGGAGGGAAAATCCCAAAATCAGAAAAACGACAGAAGTTTGGGCAAATATTTGAGCAAATGTAAAGTAGTAATGTCTTGTTTTTCACGCTAACAATTAATTGTGGGTACTAATTTAAAAATCCTAGCTCAAACATGGAAATGTGATTATGAATTGAGGAAATGGGTTTTACGACCAGTGTAGATCCAGATCAGACATTCTGATCAGGATCTGCACCGTTCGCCATTCCATCAATGAAACACCCGGCATGTTTCTAACAAGGGATGTAGATTATCTGGCTACAGGAGTGTGATGAACAGTGCAGATCCTGATCAGACTGTGCGGATGCACAGGCTGATCTGGATCTACACTGGTCACAAAACCCATAAGCCCCATGTTGCCAGTTACAGATACCAGAGTATGAGAATGTTGAGCTCAGGCAACGCTGGTTACACACATAGTCAGGTACATCTGATCAGCTACAGGAGTGGGTGGCAGGTGGGAGCATGCGATGGGTAATTTAACGATCGGGGTTCATCCTTACCGGAATCCTGATTGAACACCGGGTTTGGCCCTCACATACGTCTTTGGCATTTTTTATGTTTTTATAATGGGTGTAAACCGGATTCAACTCTCACGCACGCACTAGAAAGTCAAAAATGTACCCGAGGGTCAAACCAGAGATATTGGGATGCCGTTAACCCTTACACCGCTATCTTAAATCTTTTGTCGCCTGCTGTTTATTTTCTATTTTCCATTTTTATCATCAAAATCATGCTTTAACAGCACTTTAGAATAATTTACAAAATGCTTCGACAGCACTTCAGAATCATTGGAAATGATTCTGAAGTGCTGTCAAACCATGTTTTTATTGAGAAATAAGGCAAGATATAAAAGCAACAGCAGACGACAATTGTTGTGAGTAGCAGTGTAAGGGTTGAGGATGAAACCCATCATTAAATGCACCCTTCACATGCTCTGTATCAACAGCCCACGACAGGACTTTCGAATCACTGGAAACGATTCTAAAGCACCTTCAAAGCATGTTTTTCACGAGAAAAGCGTAAAATAAATTATGAACAGCAGACGACAACATTTAATTCAGTATTGTAATGGTTGTAATTACGCAAAGGCACAAAGCTAAAGCTGGATTTTCATTGGTTAATATGATTGTACTGATTAATAACAAAAATATTATACATGCACACGCTACAAATAGGACAATTACTAACGCTTAGAACGCGGGAAACATGATTTGTTGTATGCCGTTGTTTTATATGTTGTCACCTTCCTCAATATAAAAACATGGTTTTGACAACACTTTATAATCATTTCCACTGGAAATGATTCTGAAGTGTTGTTAAAATATGTTTAAATGATAAAATGGAAAATAAAAAACTAAACGGCAGACAACGAAAATTTAATTCAGGATGATAGAATTAAATATTCCCCTTTAAAGGTACTGTGTCTGGGATGATGTCTCACTACATGTGTATAATTCCAGCAGAAAAATAATTACACAATTCCCTAACATTTGATTGGCTCGTAACAAGTCTCTGTCCAAAATTTATATCCCAGTAAACTCCCACGCCTACTTTCTACAGGTGCGCTGTCAGTGCTGTCAATGTAAACAAATGGCTGCCGTCTGTCAAAATAAACACATTTTCTTGATGAATTTATTTCAAATGCTGGAATTATAAGGAATGAATGGTGTTTTTGTGGAATTTATCAGGGATATAAACTTGGAAAAGTCGCGGGAATACTGGACGAGGCCTTCCGGCCTTCGTCCAGTATTCCCGCGACTTTTCCAAGTTTATACCCAGATAAATTCCATAAAAACGCCATTCATTCGTATAATATTTACACCTTCCATAAATTCATAATGCAAACGCCCATTCAATGTATTTTATTTACATCCCAATACAATACACAAGAGCCACGTGACATTGACTAACGTACTATTCTCTATCTATTTTCCTTATTTCTCAACCAAAGTATATGTTGTGACCACTCATTTGAACCGTCTCGGCAAGACGGTTCAAATGAGTGGTCACAACATATACTTCTGATGATAAATAAAGAAATTATTGAGCCTTGCCGGATATTTTTCCCATTCACGGCACTAACCTACTATTCTCTATTTATTTACATCCCAATACAATACACAAACGCCATGTGACGTCGCGCGATGTTGATTGGTTAAAGTTTGTTTGACGTCATTAATTTCCACGAGGTCGTCAATAACCTTCGGACTCCACACACAACATACCAAATATATTGCCACCCCAGTAAACGCAACAGCACATGGTTTTATTCCTTAAATATAATATAACATAATCAAAGAATATAATTGTTTTTGCATTGTTTTAATATATAGCCATAAAATTTGGGAAAGTTTTGTGAAACAGACAGTTGGTGAATTAAAGGTACATGCCCACTCAATAGGAACAAACTGTTTTTTATAGGAATTACATAAGTGTATAATTGTGTCACTATTCCACCACAGGTTGAAGTAACGGACCGAGGTCTATAAATACATTAAATATGCCTAAAAGCATCAATAAATGAAGAAAAAAAAAAGCTAAATTTATTTTTTACTCCCTCCATATACTTATTGATAATGGAGGGAGTAAACACATTTTTTTTGGAGTTTTTATATTTAATGTATTTATAGACCTCGGTCCGTTACTTCAACCTGTGTATTCCACCAGTTCTAAAGATTACAAGTGGCCGCTATACAGATATAATCATCATGTCCGAGACCCAGTACAATTCAGGTATTACCAATGCTTACACCATCATCCGTACATGTATTTCATTTTCTTACACTTCAGCCAGTAGTTTACAGAAATCTGACGGTGAATTACACCACTCGCCAGCAGTTTACACCACTCTTGTGTTTACCATATATGGAGAAATGACGTCAGTAACGTCGCAATCATGTTCTCGGGACACACCCTCTGAATCGTCTTCACTACGGCCCGCCTCCAGAAATTAATTTGCATATATCGTTACCATATTTTACACTCGATTCACTTTGTTTTTATGAAGAATCATGTGGGAAATGTAAGAAAATGTTCATTTAACAAGGTGAGCTGATTATCTTGAAATAATGCCCTCGTGATTGGGGCCAAAGGACCCAATCACGAGGGCATTATTTCACGATAATCAGTTCACCTGGTTCAATAAAAGGTACATATTTCATGGTTATATTGTCATCATAAATTTTATATTGGGTGATAACAAAAAACTGACACCAACATTCAGATTGCCATATCTCAAAAAAATATGCATAACCATTTTGTATAACTTCTCATACCGGCAGTATCATTTTGTGCAATTTTCTCAGACAAGTTTTAACACGGTAACTTAACATTGTTATTAACATTGTGGTGATTAAAAACAACTAGATGGCCACGGCCCGCATGTCGCGCTCGCCGATAGTATACCGAAAAACACCAACAATTCTTTTTAACTAAACCCTTTAACCCGGACGTACGAATGTACGTACGTACATAGAATGGGCCGACTATATCGCGCTGTCCGCAAATGGGCGCAAGAAAAATGTCCGAGTCAGTTGAATGAGGGTTGATCAAAAAGTGTCTGGCCAATTATTCTATGTCTACGGTATGCTACTTATAATGTATTATTTTTGTTTCCTAATTGATAAAAAGCCCTACAAGTCAACGTGCTCCTTTAAATTAAACAAGGTGAAGTCATTGCAACAAAATTGGTCAATTTTAACGCTAATGATACACCGAAAGTATGGAACGACAATTCTACAGAAACTCAAATAATTAATGCCAGGTCTAATTATTTAATGCTAGCTCCAAATCATTTGAACAGCTCTAAATCATTTGGAGCTAGCTCTAAATATTTAATGCTAGCACTAATTATGTGAGTTTATGTAGATTTGGCATTCCATACAAAAGAAGTTCTAAGAGAAGATTAGTACAGTCGAACCTCCACGAACGGCCACCTCTCTACAACAGCCACCTCTCTACAACGGCCAAAATTTCAAAACGCAATGTGATGAATTGCGACCACAGTTAGTGTACGTAATTTGATAAACTTTGTGGGGGATTTTGTTAATTCTTCATCAGAACTGGCAAGTTGGGAGTGCTTTAGAATCGTCTCATTGAGACGATTCTAACGCACTTCCAACTTGCCAGTTTTGGCGAAGAAATGAAAAAATATGCACCTTAAATGTAGCTCTGATTTCTATATGATATACCTCTCTTCAACAGCCACCTCTCTTCAACAGCCAGTTTGTAGTCTCCCCATGGCTGGCCGTTGTAGAGAGGTTCGACTGTAGCAATACCAGCAGCTAGAATTGGCATCCACCGAATATAACGATGCACCGAAAATTAATCTACGGGTAGTTTTCCAAGTTTGGTTACACATCTATAAGACTCTTTTCACACACATTTCTTCATCAATATCACACTAAAAATCTCCATATATACATGAATAGTATACGTTATTATGATCCTACACAGTCAACAAGTTAGATCACGGTTCGTCCGCATGTATGAGGAGATAATCCGCGAGCTTTCGTGAAACACGGTGCCGTGATTTTTTTTGGATATCCTGTCAATACACCTAAAACCTAATCACTGCGTATGAATATGTGCGGTGGCTGGGGTTATTTTTTTCATTTTAAAGCCATTTGTATGTGTTGACGGGATAAATAGAATAGTATGTTAGTGCGGTGAATGGAAAAAAATATCTGGCGCGGCACGGAAACGGGATGTGCTCGGTAGAGCCTCGCCCATCCTGTTTCCTAATCCTTGCCAGATATATTTTCCTATTCACGGCACTAACCTACTATTCTCTATCAATTTTCCGAGACGGTTCAAATGGTGGTCACTACATACACTTCTGATGAGAAATAAAGAAATTATTGAATTATTTTATATATTCACTAGAGGTGCAGCCGAGGGGGATATAGATTCAGACGGACAATATGACACGATGTTGCCTGTATAGAATCACAGTAACGTACTTGTCATACCGCAGTTTATTTTAAATTTCAAAAAACAATATAAGTTATTGGGATCCAACATGGTCTACATGGTGTTTGTCATATTGCGTGATTGAAATTATATTCACCCAAGGCGCAGCTTCAGACGGGCGATATGTAATAGTTTAAGTTCACATACTGAATTTTGAAAAAATTAATTTCGAGCGAGAAATTATTTATTAAAAATTAAATATGTGAAATATAGCTTACTTATTGTTTACCCAGCCCTGTCGCGAAGCTCCGCCCCTAAACATGGTTTTGAATCGCTATACTAGGATGTGATTGGCCGTGTGACACCAAGACGTAAAATCATTTATAAATATAGCGCTGAACATTTAATGATTAATTTAATAGCTATTGGCAAAAGCGTCGCAATATGCGATTAATTGAGACAAAATGCTGTTCTTTCATTGGTCGAGAAACTAATTGAGATGAAATGCTGTTCTTTCATTGGTCGAGAAACTAGGGTAAACAGTACGACACCATGTTGACTGTGTCAAATCACGATAACGTATTTGTCACATCGCAGTTATTTACATTTCTCAAATTTAGTTACATAGGTGCATTGGTACACGTACTAACGTCATAGAAATATGGCGCCAAATGGCAGTCATGATTTTACAAATACAGTAGAACCGGACCTGTAAGCAGTCTCTGTAACCGCAATGATATGCGTTTCATTGCCATCTATCTCTGACGATATCGCCTGTTCAAGTTCGCAAATCACAGCCGCATGGCTCGACATATATGCCTGATTTACAGTGGAACCTCTCTAAACCGGACACCCTGGGGACCTCCCAGGGTGTCCGGTTTAGAGAGGTTCCATTGTACTACCCGACGTAATCCACAGATAAGCAAGTCAAAATTTGTGCGCCACAGATTAAAAGTACATGCCCACTCAGTAGGCACAAAGAAAAATAAACATTCATTCACCATTACCCCACGTATTGATTGCCATTATTATACATTTCATATCAGACGAAAATTTGCACACTGATGTTAGGGGTGATACTGTGTTTCCTTAAAATGTTCACAGGCATTACGATTTACTCTTCGTATATACTTTTTGATGTGAACTGATCGTACTTTATAATCTGTCGAAAATATTATTTTTTTCAGGTGACACATTTAATTAGTATAAATAATTAAAAAATACGATGCCTCATTTGCATGTGAAAATAGCCTGATACCACTGCACGTCACTATCAGTAAAATAAATATTACTAAATTATTATATCTGTATAGCGGGCACTCGTACTATTTAGAACTGGTGGAATAGTGACACAATTATACACTTATTTAAGTCCTTTATTAAAGAACATGTTGTGCCTACTGAGTGGGCATGTACCTTTAATAACTTGCCAATTTCTGGACAGATTTTCAAGTTAAGTGAAGTGAATGGTTTTAACGTCCCAGCAACAGCTAAGGTCATATAGAGACGGCGCCACAGTTTAAAGTCTCACCCAACAGACCAGTGGGATGGAAATACAGTCGAGCACCAGTATCTCGAATATCCGTATCTCGAATATCAGTATCTCGATGATATCCCCTATCTCAATGATTCACTACAGTCCCGAATTATATCCTTATTTGTTTAATAAAAATTTCCTCGGCTACCTCAACCATGCCCTCATTATATGTTCTCTATCTCGACTGTTCATTCTGTCCACTCTGTATAAAAATACGTTAAAAATCTCTTCGCTATCTCGATCACATAAACGCTTGGATAAATGGCCTAAGTGCCTGGCTGCCAATGTCGATTTGGTTGAGAGTAATTTTCCAACATATTATCAAACAAAGTCAAATAATTCCAGCACAAAACTATTTACACAATTCCCTAGCATGTGATTGGCCCGTAGCAAGTCTCTGTCCCACGCCAAAGTACTTTCCGTAACCGTGAGGTGCAATTAAAATAATTCTTAAGAAAACGGAAAATAAAACACATGTTCTTGATGAATTTATTTCAAATGCTGGAATTATAAGGAATGAATGGCCTTTTTGTGGAATTTATCGGGGATATAAACTTGGAAAAGTCGCGGGAATACTGGACGAGGCCTTCATATTTTTCGCGAAAATATTAGACCATGTCTCTTCATCGCTATCTCGAACCTAGTCCTATCTCGACTATATGGACGACCTCCCTTCGACTTCGAGATACTGGTGCTCGACTGTAGTATGAAAGTGTGTACATGCATTGAAAACCTGGCATATTGCAGACACTCTTACAAACATTTCGCCGTAAATGACCACGGACGGACATACATATGTATATACCGACGAATGAGAAACTTCTATAGCAAAGCAATGTGCTCTCCCTTACAATCGCATAGGGGGTATAAGGCGTAAACAATTGTTTGTTTCCACTAACCCGACCGACCCTATTTTTTCCCCGCCGACCCTACACTTTTTTTCGTTATATCGGTAAAAGAAAATTCGGGCCGAATCGTCCTGATTCCCTGTTTCATCGGTGTCAAGTATTTTGACTTGTAGATGGCCACATATGAAGATAAAAACAGTATATTTTCACTAACTCATAGTGGGTTAACATATCCAGTACAAAACGTACCTACCTACCCTATTTTTTTTTCCAGGTGTTAGCGGAAACAAACAAATATTTTTGTTGGGCCTAAACATGGCATCTACAGTCACATATATGGATCAGAAAATATAGCTATGACTGGAGAAATGTGGCTTATGGGTTCTGCGACCAGTGTAGATCCAGATCAGACTGTGCATCCGCACAGTCTGATCAGGATCTGCACTGCTCGCCATTCCATCAATCGAAGCTACACTGGTCACAAATGCCCTAAGCCCCATTTCTCCAGTCACGGCCACAAATATGCATTGTATCATTCTACATATGGCGTAAATGTTTTGTTTTATAAAACACATTCCACGGAGGTTGAAATTCTTCAAGATTCATTATTGATTGATTGATTGATTGATTGATTGATAAAACAAATAAAAAAATTCACTTATTTGAGCTGCAATAAGCAAACACTAACCCTGCTTGCTTTTTGCAGCTCAACTAAGTAAGTTATAGTATTTTCACTACTGAATTTGAAAATCAATGCGTATTTTCACATTGCTGTGAGTATTTTGTACTCCCACTTTTGGTAATCAATGAATGCGTATTCTGCTAAAATAAGTGCGTAAAATACGCCAATACGCACCTTATCTGGAGCTTCGACATTCTAGTAATGAAATTGCAGTAATCCTGAATCTGATTTTTTAACAAAATCGCTGACTTATACGTATCTAGTTAAGTATACTTTAAGGAACAATTTTGTATGTATGTATGCATAAATTCATTAACAACTTTATTTAATGAACATTTTTCTAATAAAAACAATGATTGTTGAAATGTAATAAAGCATATGAATTAAGCTACATAATTTTAATCGGACATTTAATTGGTCAATCGGAAATAATGCATGCCAGTAAAAATAAACGATTACTCCCTCAAAGCATACTTGGCTACCAGTGCTCCAGATAAGCTGCGTATTTGCTTAAATACCCAATTAAAATTGACAAAAACCCAATTGAAATCAGAAGTAGCTAGTATCAAAAAGCAATAACAAATGTGTGGTACCTTTATCATGCTGCAGAAAACAATAAACAGACCACAAATATAGCATATTTTTCTTATTTTCCATGAAAACACATCTTGGTATTTCATTAGAATTGTCTCCAACGACCAAGGCCAAAACATGTTTTTATATGGAAGCAAACTATTCAATAATTGCTGTCTGTTGATGTGTAATGTAGATATTTTGGTGAAATCGACTACAGATCTGGGGTCCGATTCTCCAAACTTTGGATGACTGAAATGTTCGTAAGTGCAAATAAAGGATAGTCTTGAAATTTCAATTGATGGATTTACATTTATTGAACATAGGCTGCATATATGCAGGCTGCATGCCTGCATATGCAGCCTACGGTATGCTCAATAAATGTAAATCCAATAATTGTTCCAAGAAAACATTGTTAACCCTTACACCGCTATCTTAATATTTTGTCATCAAAAACATGCTTTGACAGCACTTTAGAATAATTTACAACATGCTTTGACATTGAAAATGATTCTGAAGTGCCGTCAAACCATGTTTTTATTGAGAAATAAGGCAAGATATAAAAGCAACAGCAGACGACAATTGTTGTGTGTAGCGGTCTAAGGGTTAATGTGAAGTTCACAGACTATCAACACATTGTTAATGTGAAATTCACTATCAAAATTGTGCACTTACAAACATTTTAGTCGTAATAAGTTTTCGCGAAATGAGCCCCTGGTGTCGAATGTCCCTAGTGATAGCAAAACCAGTTTTCGCTCCTAAACCCCGTACCACCAGTAAGTGGAATATGTTTTATAAACTTTGTGTATGGTAGTCTAATTATCTAGTCTGAAAGTTTGACTTCGACCTCATATTCGACCCATCTCCATCTCCCGACCTTTGCGACCTTTGCCCTTCTTCCCGTGACCGTGCGGTGGCCCCTCCGCCATGTTACTGCTGCCGGGATACGGAGGTGGGGGTCCCTGAGGGTTCTGAAAGACAAAAATAAAGAATAAAAAATAATTAAAGAAAAAAAGAGTAAAACAATCGAATAGCCAGATTTTCCCCCTAAAATGTCCTGGCCAACAAAGTTGAGAGCTCTCTGACAGTTGACAAACATGTGTACCCAGAGCTCCAGATAAGCTGCGTATTTGCTTAAATACCCAATTAAAATTGCCAAAAACCCAACTGAAATCAGAAGTAGCGAGTATCAAAAAGCAATACAAAATTTGTGGTACATGTACATTTATCATACTGCAGAAAACAATAAACAGATCACAAATATAGCATATTTTTCTTATTTTCCATGAAAACACATCTTGGTATTTGATTCCAAGGAGACAATTCTAATGAAATGCCAAGACATGTTTTCATTCCAAAGCAAACTATTCAATAATTGCTGTCTGTTGATGTGTAAACAGTAGTGTGATTTTATTTTACCCAATTGAAATTTCGAAATACCCAATTGCTTTAGAAATGATGGATTACATTTCTTAGAAATGATGGAGTGACAATACTCAATTACTAATTCCTTATCTGGAGCGCTGTGTACCGCAACAAATATACATGTATATGTGACTGAAAGTGTGTTTGTTTGTTAATATACGTAGGTGTTTAACGGCCTATCATCAGTTAAGGTTGTGACTGAAAGTAAAAAATAAAATACATACAAATACATGTATATATATATGTGACGGAAATTATGTTTGTAATTGTTTATATGTGTTTAACTGCCTATCAACAGCTAAGGTAGTGACTGAAAGAAAGAAAAAACATTAAAAAAAAAAAACCGAAAAAAACAACAAACATTACAAAATAAACACAATAAGAAAACGGTATCATTCCACAGGTGTGCACAATTTTATCACGAGCTACACTGGTCACAATTCCCATAAGCCCCATTTCTCCAGTCACAGCCACATATATATATGTGGCTGTGACTGGATAAATGTGGCTTATGAGTTTGGCGATCTCAACGAAACACCCATTATGTCTCTAACAAGCAATATAGATCGTGTTCAGGGGACGGCCGTTGTGTTATTTGATCGGGAGCCAGACTGGTCACAAAACCCAAAACCCCATTTCTCCAGTAACAGTTAGATTTATATCATGGCGGTTAATAATAATAATAATAATAATAATAATAAACAATAAAAGACTACAATTATAGTAGTATGACACTTTTGAGAGAAAAAAATCCCTATTTTCTTGAAAATATCAAAATCAGACCTGAATGTTTCATTAACAATATATATTCAGCAGTGAAATTAGAATTACCGGACCTGTAGCCGATTTCACCAACATTGCAAAGTATACTTTTCTAGCAAAGTATACTTTGAGGGAGCAATTATTTACTTTTCCTGAAATGCATTATTTCATATAGAACTAACACATGCATATATTTCATAATTAAAAGTATGCAGAATTATTATACTGAATTTATTACATTATCACAGCCAAAATGGCTGTGATAATGTAATAAATTCAGTATAATAAAAATTAATAAATTTATCATAAAATTGAAAATTTCTCCCTCAAAGTATACTTTGCTAGAAAAGTATACTTTGCAATGTTGGTGAAATAGGCTACTGGTGCCAGGTCCTCACCACACCAGAGTCACTTAGTCACATCCCCTACAAGTAATAGGATTAGTACTAATCTTACTATTCGTATACTGGACCGATTTCAACTCTCATGTACCAGAAAGCCAAAAATGTACCTGAGGGCCAAACCAGGGATATCAGGATTCCAGTAATAATGAACCCATTTGCTAAGCTACCCTACACTTACTCCTAACCAACAACCTGCAAAGCAAGGATGAAACTCAATATCTACAACAACATTTTTCTGCTCACAATATGTCGCCTATTGCAAATATATATCAGCCCTATATCAGCCAAATATATATCAGCCCTATATCAGCCAAATATATATCAGCCCTATATCAGCCAAATATATATCAGCCCTATATCAGCCAAATATATATCGATCAGCCCTATTGTTTAAATATGCTAGCCGTAAGCGATAATTTGCAACAACACCTATACAATTGCTAAGCGCCATCTTATTGTAGTTGCCTTTAAGGAATAAAACCATGGGTAGTTGTCTTTACTGTATTATGAACAACAGTTGGTCTGTTTAAAGTGTGTCGGAAACTTTAAACCTTTCAACACCACAGACGTCCATAGAGACAATGTTTGCAAACAGTGCAGATCCAGATGAGCCGGCTCGTAACGAGCCGTCTCATCAGGATCTCCACTGTTTGTTAATAATTTTAAAGTCATACAGATTACCCTTTTAGAAGAATGGGATAATTTGAATGAACAAAATTAATGAAATAGCGTGAAACATTGGCATGGAACATCCTATTAAGTTACTTGGTGTTGAAAGGGTTAAACAGACCAACTGTTGTTCATAATACAGTAAACACAACAGCCTATGGTTTTATTACTAAAATTTACACTGCATTTTCGGATAGTTTCAAAAATGTAAGTAACCAAATACGGCATTAAACTTAGGAACAGCGACGTTGCCGGTCAATAGTGTGACGTTATTTACAACGACAATGAATGTCATGTAATCTAATGACGTCAAACAAACTTTAACGAATCAAAAACGTCGCGCGACGTCACGTGGGGCTAATTAATGTACTGGGATATGAACGCAATACGTTGAATGGGCGTTTCCATTATGAATTCAAGGACAGACTATTCTACAATATAAAGCAGGCCTGCAGAAAAATATACAAAAATGGAAAAAAATGTCAGTATAAAAGCCTCTAACATGTACAAAGAGTGTTTGTGTTAAACTTGTGCTGCGCTAACATGTGTCTGTGACTGGAGAAATGGGGCTTATGGGATGTGTGACCAGTGTAGATGCAGCTCATGATCTGCACTGTTCGTCATTTCATCAATGAAACTCTCGTTATGCTTCTAACAAGCAATATACAGAGAAAATAGTGGAAAATACACAATACATGAGGAAATATGAACATAGAGAATAGTAGGTTAGTGCCGTGAATGGGAAAAAATATCTGGCAAGGCTTAGGAAACGGGATGGGCGAGGCTCTGCCGAGCACATCCCGTTTCCGTGCCGCGCCAGGTATTTTTCTCATTTACGGCATTAACCTACTATTCTACTTATCCAGTCAACACCTAGAAATGGCTTTCAAATGCAAAAAAATAACCCTAGTCATCGCACATATTCATACGCAGTGATTAGGTCGCATTGACAGGATATCAAAAATGTTTCACGGCACCGTGTTTCACGGCACATACACACTGTGTTGACTGGATAAAGATCATTATTAGGCTACAGGGGGCCGTTTCACTAAACTTCGTACGACTAAAATCATAAGTGCAAATCACTATCATAATTTTGCACTTACGAACATTTTTATCGTACAAAGTTTAGTGAAACGGGCCCCAGGAGTGTGCTATTTGATCAGGAGCTACACTGGTTGCAAATCCCATAAGCCCCGTTTCTCCAGTCACAGCCACAAACATAATATAAGCAGTTAAAATACTGAAATATGTTGTAAAAGCCCCAGAAAGCTTTATCACTTACATGTAAAACACTGTACTGAAAAATTTTGCAAGGACCAGTTGAACCCATGATCATCGTACAATTTAAATCATTAAATGTTCAGCCGCTATATTTAGAACTGATTTTGCGCCTTGCGTCATCAGTTTACAAGACGCAGAACATATTGCCGCCCACACACACACGGCCAATCACATGCTAGTATAGTGATTCAAAATCACGTTTAGGGGCGGAGCTTCGCTAGTGGGCTGGTAAACAATAAGTATGTTATAGTTCACATATTGAATTTTATTACAAATTCAATATATGAACTATAACTATTACATCGTTGGTTCCTAAATGTGATGGGATATATGTACAACATATTTGTGAACATTCCCTCAATACTATATCCAATACAGCACATGGAGTGGCCAACTTGGCCATCTTAGCGTCGTCAAGCTATCGGCCAGTTTCACATCTTCTGGCGTTTGACAAAGAACGAAAAATGCAAAGTAGAACGTATGACACAATGTTGCTACATGTAACAATACATAGCAAAGCCAGGACAATGCACAAAATCCTAAGAATTCACATGCAATTAACTGTAATTCAAACATTAGCCAATTTCACTAAAATTGCTGAGTAAACTTTGTGGTCCACCTAAGTGCACTTTCTCAGGGCTCGAGGTAAGGAATTAGTAATTGAGGTCCAAGGAACATTGCAAACGTTTGCTGTGGCCTGAGGGAACTGTTTGAACCCCAAGGCCGCAGGCCGCGGGTTCAAACAGTTCCCGAGGGCCACAGCAAACGTTTGCACACGGCTTGGAAAGTCTGTCAGGATAATCAGCTAGAAAAATGGTAGAAAAATGTGTCGGTTTCATGCAAAAGGACGTCTTACACCATGTGACTGTGTCACCATAAATTATCTTCGCTTAAAATGCTGAAACGCGCAACCTGTCAAATAGTATCAGGCTCCAGATAAGGAATTAGTAATTGAGTATTGTCACTCCATCATTTCTGAAGCAATTGGTTATTTCAAAATTTTAATTGGGTAAAATAAAATCACACTACTGATTACACATCAACAGACAGCAATTATTGAATAGTTTGCTTCGAAATGAAAACATGTCTTGGTATTTCATTAGAATTGTCTCCTTGGAATCAAATACCAAGATGTGTTTTCATGGAAAATAAGAAAACTATGCTACATTTGTGGTCTGTTTATTGTTTTCTACAGCATGGTAAAGGTACCACATATTTTGTATTGTGTTTTTATACTCGCTACTACTGATTTCAATTGCGTTTTTAAACAGATACGCAGCTTATCTGGAGCTCTGCTTTGTGGGAGTAATTATTTTTTGTCCCGAAATGTTTTATTTATACCAAATGACTGCACGTTTATATTCCATGATTCAAATTATACACCATTAATAAACTGTATTGTACGGAGCCCGAAAGAGGACGTAGAATTCTTTTTTATTAATCAATTTGTTAATTAACAATTATCGCATATTTATATTCAATTGGGTAAATATATGTTTGAACGAATTTATATTTACGTTTGATTTATTGAACATACAAATAAACCGTTTATTGTGAAATTACAATAATGTATTTAATTATTGAACATATATGCAACCATAAAATAACAATAGTATTTACGTTCGATAATTATCAATATTCATTTGATTATTGAATATAATTATGCGATAATCAAATGAAAATATGCCAATCGAACATAGACACAAATCTACTGCCATAGCACCCCTCAAAGTGTGCTTAACGAGATTAATACTAAAATTGGCTATACGAATGTTCACATACTCAAACAAACAATGTGCCATAGTTTGTAGAACTAAATCTTCTGAATGTACATGCGAAATAAAATGGTATCTTAACCCTTAGAACGCTGAATTAAATTTTGTTGTCTGCTGTTTATGTTTTTATTTTCCATTTTTATCAAGGAACACATAGTTTGGCAGCACTGTAGAAGCATTACGTTTGACGATGCCATTTCTTGTTTCCATTTTTCTCATAAAAACCATGCTTTGACAACACTTATAATCATTTCCAATGCGAAGTGCTGTCAAATCATGATTTTATTGAGAAAGAAGACGTTTCCTTCGTAGGGTTAACATTTAAAACGCAGGAAAAATAAAATGTCATCTGCTGCTGTTATATTTTGTATTTTTTCTCAATAAAAACATGGTTTGACAGCACTTTAGAATCAGTTCCAATGGAAATAGTTCTAAGTGTTGTAGAAGCATATGTTGTTGATGAGAAATATGGAAAATAAATGGCAGCTGACCCAATTTAATTCAGTTTCATAAGGGTTTAAATCTAACATTTACATGCCCAATAGCACAAACTGTGTAATGTGTAAAATACCACAATAATATAGAAATAATATTTTTATTAAAAAAACAACGTGAAATCAAGCGTGGCTCGTTCTAAGGAAAATCAAGTGTGGCTATGAAAATTGTGGCTATGAAAATCAAGTGTGGCTCGTTCTAGGGAAAATCAAGTGTGACTCATTCTAGAAAAATTCAAGTGTGACTCGTTCTAGGGACAGTTCATCTCTTGACTTGGAATGGACACAAATTAACCCTTAGCCTGCTGAATGAAATGTTGTCGTCTGCTGTTTATGTTTTATTTTCGATTTTTCTCATCAAAAACATGCTTTGACAGCACTTTAGAATCATTTCCATTGGAAATGATTCTGAAGTGCTGTCAAACCATGTTTTTATTGAGACACAGGGCAAACAATAAAGCAACAGCAGACGACAGTTTTCGCGATCAGTTAAGAACCTTTTTGTTCCTTTGTTTCATACGCACAAAAATTAACTGAAGGCCATTTTTCCCTCTTTAATTTCATTTCTACGTGTCAAAGAAAAACGAAGAGATGAAATTAATGTTCTGCAGCAAATTCACCTAAATCGATAAGTACCTATACTTATCTAGCAAAGTACACTTTCAGTTTAAGCATAAATTCATTAATTTTATTTAATGATATAAAATTGTTTATAAACTAAACAATGGTAGAGGCAATATGAAAGCTGCATACTTTTAATCATTAAATATAAACAGGCTTTTGTTCTATATTATAGGAATGAATGGCCTTTTTGTGGAATTTATCGGGGTATAAACTTGGAAAAGTCGCGGGAATACTGGACGAAGGCCGGAAGGCCTCGTCCAGTATTCCCGCGACTTTTCCAAGTTTATATCCCCGATAAATCCCACAAAAAGGCCATTCATTCCTTATAATTCCAGCATTTGAAATAAATTCATCAAGAAAACGTGTTTATTTTCCGTTTTCTTAAGAATTATTTTAAATGCGCTTCACGGTTACGGAAAGTAGTTCGGCGTGGGAGTTTACAGGGATATAAATTTTGGACAGAGACTTGCTACGGGCCAATCAAATGTTAGGGAATTGTGTAAATATTTTTGTGCTGGAATTATTGAATAATGTATTTCAGTAAAATAAATAATTACTCCTTCAAACTATACTTACTTAGCTAGATTTAATAGTACAGTCGAACCTCCCCGAACGGCCACCTCTCTACAACAACACCCTCTCTATAACAGCCGCTATTTTATATCCCAAATGGATTATTTCCTCTGTGTCTAACCCTTAGACTGCTGAGCACGAAAATTGTCGGCTGCTGTTACTTTTGCCTTCTTTCTCAATAAAAACATGTTTTGACAACATTTTAGAATCATTTCTATCCATAGGAAATGATTTTAAAATGTTGCCAAAGCATGTTTTTCATGAGAATTATCGAAGAAAATAAATAAACAGCGGACGATGAAATTTAATTCAGCATTAACCTCCCTACAACAGCCACCCCTCTACAACAGCCAGTTTTGCGTCTTCCCATGGGTGGCTGTTGTATAGAGGTTGCACTGTATACTTAGCAATTTTGGTGAAATCAGCTACTTAACTCTTTGCATGGTAGCGGTGAAAATAACAACCAACAACTTACGAGTATGTTTCTTATTTCTCTCTGTAAATATGTCTTGGACTTTCATTAGAATTGTGTCCTCTGGACACAATTCTAATGAAATTCCAAGACATATTCATGATATTTATAACGAGAAATAAAAGAAAATATCATGAATTGTCATCTGCTATTTTCGAACTATTAATAGCCGACACATTTCCCAGCATGCAAAGAGTTAACCTTCATTTCTACTTGCAATGAAATGACGAGATGAAATGTTCCTAGATAACTACTTGTATTACCGGTAGTCTTTAACCCTTAGACCGCTACACACAACAATTGTTGTCTGCTTTTATATCTTACCTTATTTCTCAATCATTATTTCTCAATAAAAAGCATGGTTTGACAGCACTTCCAATGGAAATGATTCTGAAGTGCTGTCAAAGCATGTTTATGATGATAAAAATGGAAAATAGAAAATAAACAGCAGACGACAAAAACATTAAGACAATTGTCGTCTGCTGTTGCTTTTATATCTTACCTTATTTCTCAATAAAAAAATAGTTTGACAGCACTTCCCAATGGAAATGATTCTGAAGTGCTGTCAAAGCATGTTTTTTGATGATAAAAATGGAAAATAGAAAATAAACAGTAGACGACAAAATAATTAAGACAATTGTCGTCTGCTGTTGCTTTTATATCTTACATTATTTCTCAATACAAACATGGTTTGACAACACTTCAGAATCATTTTCAATGGAAATGATTCTGAAGTGTTGTCAAAGCATGTTGTAAATTATCCTAAAGTGCTGTCAAAGCATGTGTTTGATGATAAAAATGGAAAATAGAAAATAAACAGCAGACGACAAAATGAAGATAATTAAAATAGCGGTGTAAGGGTTAAAACCAGCTTACCATGGCTGGATATTTGCTGTCAGTTAACGGTTCCTGGCTCTGCCGTAACAAACACAAACAAATACATGTGGAGTGAATGTATTCAAATTTAATGTATTTATTTAATGGTGTTTAACCCATTTCAGTCTAAGGATACAATAATTTTTATTGGAAAATTTTTTGTTTATTTCTCCATAAAGGTATATGTTGTTACCACCCATTTGAACTGTCTCGTCGAGACGGTTCAAATGAGTGGTAACAACATATACTTTCGAGATGAAATGAAGAAAATAGGATTTTCCCCCCTAAAAAGTTTCATACTACTATAAGTGTATCCCGTCTTTAATGGGTTAAAGGTACCTCCTATGTGTTTGCATTTGATTTGATATCAAACGACACTTACTTGTAATTCTCAAGTTGTATTCTGCACAGAGTGGAGCACATACGAGACGTTTACAGAAACCTAAACCAGATTTCATGGTTTCCAAATGTTCCCAAACGTTTTCAGACATGACGTAATGTTTGACATGTTTACAGTGGTTTTTCTTACTAAAAATAAAGCAAGAAAATGTTGCCTATCGGCCCACAAATGCGCCGGGTGGAAGATTGGAGAAACACAAGGAAACACGCAATTGTATGGACAAACAGTCCAAACACCATAGGCCCATTTCACTAAACTTCGTACAACAAAAATATTCTTAAGTGCAAATTTAGGATCGTCTGGAAATTCAATCGATTTGGTTTACATTTCCAATAATTGTTTACAAGAAAACAATGATGATGTGAAATTTACAGACTATCATAATTTGCACTTACAAACATTTTATTCGTACTAAGTTTAGTGAAATGTGCCCCAGGTGCCTCCTGGCTCTACCGAAAACAGGGGCACAAAAATGAGTCAAACATTTCGTCACACATTTCTGATACTGCATGATACCGCATGATACCACATCCCGCCAAAGTAGAAACCCGGCTCTGTCCCAGAAGGATAGCGATTACACCTGGGGCCTGTTTCACTAAACTTTGTACAACTAAAATGTTTGCAAGTGCACACAATTATCATAGTCTGTAAATTCACATTAACAATGTTTTCATTATTGGATTTACATTTATTGAGCATAGGCTGCATATGCAGCCTATGCTCAATAAATGTAAATCCAACAATTGCAATTTACAGACAATCCTAAATTTGCACTTACAAATATTTTAGTCGTACAAATTAAGTGAAACATATAAGAACTGGTGCTGCACTTTGCCGCACCAACGTAAAATGTTTCACATCGAAATAGGTGCCACGGGTCCGTTTCACTAAACTTCTTATGATAAAAACAGTGGTGGATCCAGGATATCGCCGAAGAGTAGCGCCCTGTCGAAATTCGAACGACTGATTTTCAGTATACAATGCTCATGTAATACAGCAGATACTGGTAATATTTACTGAATGGGCTCCCTATATCTGTAGCCGATTTCATCAACATTGCAAAGTATACTTTTCTAGCAAAGTATACTTTGAGGGAGAAATTTTCAATTTAAGGATAAATTTATTAATATTTATTACACTGAATTTATTACATTATCACAGCCATTTTGGCTGTGATAATGTAATAAATTCAGTATAATAATTCAGCATATTTTTAATCATCAAATATATGCAGTCGTTAGTTCTGTATGAAATAATGCATTTCGGGACAAATTAATGATTCCTCCCTCAAAGTATACTTTGCTAGAAAAGTATACTTTGCAATGTTGGTGAAATAAGCTACTGGACCTTGATCTGAAAAAAAAACAGCCTTATTTGACAGTGTTTGCTGTTTTTACAGACAGCTTTGTTTTTACAGCAATCACACAGCTTCTCAAGTCTCAACAACAAAAAATAAATCCCCCCCACCTGAATCCACCACTGAAAAAAATGTTTGTATGACAGTTTTCATTAAACTGCTTCTCACATTAATGTGGTTAATTAACACATGCACACATGTAAGCATAATATAATCCACTAAAGATTTACCAACATCGGCTGTTAGTGTAAATGCTATTCCAAAATTAATATCTGCACTTACAAACTTCAAAAACATATTTATGCAATATCATCTGCATGTGACCGAGTAACTTCAGCATAACATCGAAATTAGTGTCAGATTCCTAACAAATTCCCATTCAGCTACATTCAGCAACACATTCTCGCCCAGTAACTGGCGCAAGACAATCACTAGACAAAATATGTATTTATGCAATAGAGCTGCATGGCAATTCATCCAGAAACCGGTGCATTTTTCGATGAGAAACATTTAATGCCGGTGTGGAGTGCAACACCATTGGTAAGATTATGTAGGAGAATTCATGAAAGCGAGGGAAGAAAATGAAAAGATAATACCGGTACCCGTTATATAACCCAATGTGTGTACAAAATATAAGGAAATATATATATGATAGTCACAGTCATTGTAATGTAAACATGATAAATTGATTATGCATTATCACAAGTCAATATTTGCCTCTTGTGATTGACTGATTAATTTATTGATTGATTGACTGATTGATTGATATATTTACATATTGATTGATTGATATATTGATTGATTTATTAATTGATTGATTGATGTATTGGTCGATTGATGAATTGATTGATTGATTGATTAATTGATCACTGATGAGTTTCAATGAATATTTGATAGATTTCGTCAAATATTATATTTTTTTTACAAAGATGACAATTTCCACTCCTACTGTGACCTCAGGACCCGTCTCACCCAAGATATTGGCTGGCAGGCAAATTATTTTCAACCAATGATCCGATATATATAATATAATAATGTGAGAATGTGGGCAAATAAATATACATGTACATTACAGTGGGGTCAGCGTGTAAGTGCACACACGAACGAACACGACAGGTTGGTTCCAACCTGTCGTGTTCGTTCGTGTGTGCACTTACACGCTGACCCCACTGTACATGAAACTTGAGAAATGAGATGTGGGGGTTTGCATGCAAAAGTTATTTATACCACAGACGATTGAAATTTCACCCGATTCCACCATTAGATCCCGTACTAAGAAAATAATCCCTATACATCATTAATACAAGTGGCGGTGAATGGAGAAATGGGGTATATAGGATCTGTAACCAGTGAGCTCCTGATCAAATATCACACTCATGAAGCCAGATAACAATCTATATATTGCTTGTCAGAAGAAGCATGACTGATGTTTCATTGATGGAATAGCAACCAGTGCAGATCCTGATCAGACTGTGCGGATGCAGGATCTACACTGGTCGCAAAACCCATAAGCCCCATTTCTCTAGTCACAGCGACGTATATATACAGGGTGGTTCAAAATATATGTCCCCACTTTAAAGACAGTTTTTGGACGCACGTGAAAATCAGAATTTTTAAAGACCAGCGACAGCGCGTTATGTAAAACATGGGTATACATTTTGAAAATCATGTATAAAGGTAGATTATGTATGTGTTTCTTGAATATTATATACTTGAAAAAAATGGTGACTAATTATATTATATTCTGATATATAAGATTATTATTATCTACTTGTAACAGATAGGTCCCAACGTGCAACATATATTTTGAACCACCCTGTATATGAAGAAGTAACAGGTAGTACAGTCAGAAACTACATATACAAGGTGTATGATCACGTGGTACTAACAACAACAACAAGTACTGAAACTTCCAGAATCCCTGATTCAAAGTACGTATTCTTTTATATTGTCCTGATTACGTAACGGATTTTGATGATTTTGAATTAATCAGGTAACGCTTCTTGTTAAGCTGCATTTGGTGGTCTTTGTATTTTCACCCAAACTTATGTCGTTTTTGCGAAGAATCGATTTCCGTGTCTACTGACACGGAAATCGATTCTTTGCAAAAACGACATAAGACTGTGCCAAACTCCCTGGGCCACCAATTGCAGCTGATGAAGACGCGTTTGCTGCGCCATATCTCATCAAAATCCGTTGCATATTAAGGAAAATATCAAATAACACTTACTTTGGAGTGGGCGACGTTGTTGTTGTTGTAACCACATGATCATGCACCTTGATATTGACGAACCAGTAGCCGATTTCATCAAAATTGCAAAGTATACTTATCTAGCAAAGTATACTTTGAGGGAGTAATCATTTATTTTTCCCAACATGCATTATTTCATATAGAACAAACCACTGCATATATTTGATGATTATTATACTGAATTTATTACATTATCACAGCCAAAATGGCTGTGATAATGTAATAAATTCAGTATAATACAAATTAATAAATTTATCATTAAATTTAAAATTTCTCCCTGAAAGTATACTTTGCTAGGAAAGTATACTTTGCCATGTTGGTGAAATAGGCTACTGACCTGTAGGATGCGTGTAATGGTGGAATTGGGTGGGGGTAGTGGATATTGATCGCCTGTGTTTCTTCACCAAGAACCAGGGAGGGGGATTTGTCCCTCATCTACACTATCTGTACTTGAATTAATCAGGTAACAAGCTTTGTTTTCGTCTGATACGTCATATTTACTGGATCACAATGGTTTTAACCCTTTCCCTGATAGAGACGACTTTTCACGCCTCTGCAGAAGATGTCTTTTGAAAACATTGTGGGAAAAGGAGAAATTGCTTGTAACAAGCAATTTCTCCTTTTCCCACAATGTTTGCTACTCTATGAGATAATTTAACCATCATTTGACCCAGCATTTGATTCTTTTATTCAGATGTTTTGGATTTGGATGAGTGGAAATATCGCAAAACAGGGAAAGGGTTAAACCACAATCAAGTTTGGCATTGGATATATACCGACTACTGTCTGTTTCACGAAACCTATCCAAAATTTACGGCTATATAATCAATTTTTTTTGATAATACATGTATTAAATATTATCAAAATTTAAAAATGAGCCTTCTTTTTATTTCGTGAAATTTGGTCAAATATTGATTTTATTACGAACAAGAGTGCCGAAAGTCACAAAATACGCCAAAATGCAGAAATGTGAAGCTGTCAACAAGGCAAGAAACATTAATGAGAATTTGAAACTCTTATTATAGCATTATTTCTTCCTCTCATTGTGCTAAACATGTATACTAATTTAGGTAGAGATGTGTAAAGTAGAAATTGTATAGAATTGGATACAAAAACGTGGAAAAAAAAGGCCAAGTTTAAAAGGTGATATTTTTGTTACAAAATATTTTTTTGGCATAAAAACACCAAGGTGCACATCTGCAATATGTGTAGAAGACGTGTGTATAGTTGCAGATCGACCGACTGAGCAGTTTCAGAGGAGTTGTGTACACAAACTCTGTACCCTATATAGAATTGTATACAAAAATGTAGAAAAAAATGGCTACGTTAAAAAGGCGATATTTTTGTTAAAAAATATTTTTTCGTCATAAAAACACCAAGGTGCAGATCTTCAATATTTGTAAAAGACGTGTGTATAGTTTCAGATCGATTGACTGAACTGTTTTGGAGGAGTTGTGTACACAAACTATGCACTTTTTCTGTCCGCCGCCCACCCGCCTGCATTATTTATATAGCCGTAAAATTTGGGTAGGTAACCCGTGATACAGACAGTAATATCGAATGGCTGCATCCCGCATTGACTAGATAATCACATACGGGTCAAAAGAGATTCAAGTCTTGTTGCTGACGATTCATTGGTGGAACCATGTCACATGGGATCAGAGTAATGACGTAGCAAATAAACAATGAAAACCACGTCATATGTGGCTGTGACTTGAGAAATGGGGCTAATTGTGACCAGTGTAGCTCATCAGGTCAAATAGCACATTCCAAGGGCACGTTTCACTAAAGTTTGTATGACTAAAATGTTCGTAGGTGCAAATGTAGGATCGTCTGGAAATTTCAATGGATGGATTTACATTTATTGAGCATAGGCTGCATATGCAGCCTATGGGCTATGCTCAATAAATGTAAATCCAATAATTGTTTACAAGAAAATAGTGTTAATGTGAAATTTACAGACTATCATAATTTTGCACTTACGACCATTTTAGTGTGTGCAGTTTAGTGAAACGGAACCCTGTAGCCTGAAAATGAGCTATTAATGGAATTGCGAATAGTGCAGATCCTGATCAGGCTGTGCTGGATCTACACTGGTCACAAAACCCATGAGCCCCATTTCTCCAGTCACAGCCACATATTTGCTCATTTTGTAACACAAAACGTTACCTGATAAATAGAATACCACGCTATTGTCCTTTAATATCAAGTTAATGAGTCTCGGCTCAGCTCAGCTCGCATTTCCTAGCATTTCCTAGCATTGCCTGATAAACTTGATATCAAAAGACATTAGCCTGGTATTCTCTATGTAAGAGGTATCAAGTTTATCAGGCAAGGTTAGGAAACATGTAGGAATTCCGAGGCTCACCGAAGAATTCCTACCGTTACCAAGACAAGCCTGATAAATTTGATACCTCTTACATAGGGAATACCCGGCTAGTGTATTTCGATATCAAGTTTATCAGGCTCGTCTTGGAAACGATAGGAATTTCCTGGCGAGTCCTAGCCGTGCCTGATAAACTTTATATTGAAATACACTAGTCTGGTATTCTCTATGTAAGAGGTATCAAATTTATCAGGCTCGTTTTTGAAACGATAGGAATTCCTCGGTCAGCCTCGGATTCTTACATGCTTCCTAGCCTTGCCTGATAAACTTGATATTGAAATACACTAGCCTGGTATTATCTATTATAAAGTTACCTGCACTGAAGTTTACATATACAAGTCACTCATTATGTGTGCCTCGTTTCGCTAAAATACAAATTTTACAACAATTGATTGGTTGATTGATTCAGTCAACAGCCAAGGTCATTTAAGGTTGGGCCAACGGGTTCGATCACGCCTTTAACCTGCTGATGGGTTGGAAATTACCCAACATCGAAATAAATATATATTCAGCCCTGAAATTAGAATAACCTGACCTGGTCCATACCCCTGGTACCAGGTCCATACCACACCAGTCCCCTTCCCCTAAAAGTACTAGGATTAGGAATAATCGTAATACTCATACAAGGGGTATAACTACATTTAACCCTCGCATACAAAGACTGACAAAGACGTAACTTGAGGACCAAACCAGTAGACAATTTCACGAACATTGCAAAGTATACTTTTCAATGTACCGGTAAGGATAAATTTATTATTTTTTATTATACTGAATTATAATGTAATAAATTCAGCATAATAATTCTGCATACTTTTAATCATCAAATATATTCAGTCGTTAGTTCGATATGAAATAATGCATTTCACGAAAAATAAACGATTACACCCTCAAAGTATACTTTGCTAGATAAGTATACTTTGCAATATTCGTGAAATAGCCTACAGGTCTCCGGTCGGGATTCTGGTAAGGATGAACTCCGAACATTAAATTACCGATCGATGGTGCTCCCACCTGCCACCCACGCACAATTTTCAGGAACGTCAAATCCTGATTTTAAGATATACGTGTATCCTCTCACCTGAGATTTACAAGGTGCATGATCACATGGTTACAACACCAACAATAGCCAAGTGTTGAAATCTCGCCCACTCCAAACTAAGTATTATTTGATATTTTCCTTTTATCCCATCAACACAGTGCGTATGTGCCGTGAAACACGGTGCCGTGAAACATTTTTGATATCCAGTCAATACCATTTTTGCATTTTACAGCCATTTGTAGGTGTTGACGGGATAAATAGAATAGTAGGTTAGTGCCGTGAATGGGAAAAAAAATCTGGCGCGGCACGGAAACGGGATGTGCTCGGCAGAGCCTCGCCCATCCCGTTTCCTGAGCCTTGCCAGATATTTTTTCCCATTCACGGCACTAACCTACTATTCTCTATTTATTTGATATTTTCCTTAACATGCAACAGCTTAAGCTGCATTTAGTGGTCCCGGGAGTTAGGTACATACTGTCGTTTTTGCGAAGAACAGATTTCCGTGTCTACTAATTGATTCTTTGCAAAAACAACAGAAGTTTGGGTCAACATACTGCGACCACAAAATGCAGCTTAATAACAAGATGCGTTTGATGCGCCATATTTCATAAAAATACTTTACATAATAAGGACAAAATAAAAAAATAAATTATGTACTTTGAATCAGAGGGCTTCTGGAAGTTTCAGTACTTGTTGTTGTTGCTGTAACCACATGATCATACACCTTGATTTAATTACAAGCAGGAGTTAGTGGAAGACATAGCAGATGGAATGGATCGTACATGTTTGAATTGAATAGCGACTTATGATACACAAGTAAACAACGAGTACCGGTACATATAATGGCTCAAAATGTAATAAAATTGGCTTATATATACATTTACCTAGAGAATAATCATCTGAAAATGACAAGTGAATAAGCAAGTCTGAAACAGTGACCAGAGAATTAGGTTGTTAGTATCACTAATTAGCTATAACAGAAAGAACTGTGATTGTTTCCGAACACGCAATGGCTAAACAAGCATTATATCTAATTATGTAAACATATTATTTCATGATAATAATGGAAAGGAGTAGTCGCTGATTTCTTTGTTGTATGATTTTTTTGTGAGTCTTAAGGTAGGTTTGTCACAATGTTAGTCTGCATGTATAAAACAGATTTCAGTTGTACGAGCCAGGGGACCAGTTCACTAAACTTTGTACGACTAACATGTTCGTAAGTGCAAAATTATCATAGTCTGTAAATTTGACATTAACAATGTGTTCTTGTAAACAATTATTGGATTTACATTTATTGAGCATAAATAAATGTGAATTCATCAATTGAAATTTCCAAACGATCCTAAATTTGCACTTATGAACATTTTAGTGTACAAAGTTTAGTGAAACGGGCCCCAGATCGTGGCATTACCTCTATATAATCACCATCACCGATTTTCGACGATATTGATTCGAAAAAATTGCAATATTTCCATCAAGGACTTCGAAAATTGACAATAAAAATCAGAGCTCATGTGGAATTTCTTGTCAATTTTCAACATCATTTACACAAAATATGAATTATTTTTAAAATCAGTATCGGTAAAAAATGGCGAGTAGCTCAGGGAGATAATTCCAGAGATCCGGTCCATGTGATTTTGTACCTCCGAAGATGTGCGATATGTAATGATAAAATAGTTACAAAATCTACGATATCTTTTGTAGATGACTTCAAAAGTTGAAGAAATGTTCAGAGCAAATGCGGAATTCTATTCCGCATTTGCTCTGAGAATTTCGCCAACTTTTGACGTCATTTACGAAAAATATCGTAGATTTTGAAAAAAATCTCGAAAAGTGGCACACATTCTTCGGTACAAAACCACGTGGCGTGTGTCAAATATAAATGCCAGATTCACACAGTGGCCTTCACCGTTAGATAAACAGCAGTAAACTGACAATTTTAGTATACCTTTTATTAAACATTATCACTAAGCTAATCCCCTCGCTGGCATGCAGTCCTGACAGTGACCGGTTTGCAGACTGTGGGGCCTTTTTGAAACAAAGACCCTTCCTTAGACACACAAATACATGTATTATATTATGTGGCCAAATATTAAAAAGAAATTGAGAGAAAAAAGGCGAAGTGACCTTGACCTTGATAATTGGGATGTGGGGGTTATGCGCAACAGAGCTGTAGGAGAACAGCATAGCTCGACTACGAGGGTTGTCGATGTACACATAGCTTGACAAAGCAGGTGGCCGCGTCACGCATAAAAACCATTGGAAACGATTCTGAAGTGCTGTCAAACCATGTTTTTTATTGAGAAATAAGGCAAGATATAAAAGCAACAGCAGACGACAATTGTTGTGTGTAGCGGTCTAAGTGTTAAAGAGATACAGAAAATGGCAACAGAAAATGGAAGAAAAGTAAGACAATGTTACCAATGTGAATACAGACTTACTAACATACATAACATACTAACATACTAACATACTAACATACATAACATACTAACATACATAACATACATAACATACATAACATACTAACATACATAACATACATAACATACATAACATACTAACATACTAACATACATAACATACATAACATACATAACATACTAACGTACATAACATACATAACATACATAACATACTAACATACATAACATACATAACATACTAACATACATAACATACTAACATACTAACATATAACTACATAACATACATAACATACATAACATACTAACGTACATAACATACATAACATACTAACGTACATAACATACATAACATACATAACATACTAACATACTAACATACATAACATACTAACATACTAACATACATAACATACATAACATACATAACATACTAACGTACATAACGTACATAACATACATAACATACTAACATACATAACATACTAACGTACATGGACCATCACTATATACCCCTCCTGCCCATCGGCGGGGGGATAATTAGCAATAAGATAGAAACTCAGCTAGTAGAGTAACACATGATTATTTCTACAACGCCATATGTGCACGTCACCTAGGTAACATTTCACAGAAAGGTTTTATTATCTACCCATTATTTGTTATTATCTCTTAATTATGAGATAATAAGTCCTAATTAGGCGATAATATTAGGAGATACATGTATTTTAACATTGGCACCAGGACGCTTCCATATATGTCTTCCAGAGATCTCAGAAATAATGCAAATGTAGTGTTTCCGAACGGCCACAAGCCACCCCAAGTACACGCTAAGATATATAGAGAATAGTAGGTTAGTGCCGTGAATGGGAAAAAATAACCTACTATTCTCTATCTATTTTCCTTATTTCTGAACCAAAGTATATGTTGTGACCACTCATTTGAACCGTCTCGGCGAGACGGTTCAAATGAGTGGTCACAACATATACTTCTGATGAGAAATAAAGAAATTCTTGAGCCTTGCCGGATATTTTTTCCTCGAGGATGTGCGATAATTCTCATTAAAAATATTTACAAAATTTACAATATTTTACGAAAGTTGATGAAATGTTCAGGGCAAATGCGGAATAGAATTCCGCATTTGCAATGAAGATTACACCAACATTCAACACCATTTACAGAAAATATCACAGTTTCTTATTTAATTTTTTTTTTCCAATGGAAATGATTCTGAAGTGCTGTCAAACCATGTTGTAATTTTTTTTTCTAAAGTGCTGTCAAAGCATGTTTTTGATGATAAAAATGGAAAATAGGAAATAAACAGCAGACGACAAAAAAAATAAGATAGCGGTCTAAGGGTTAAGTAAATATAAATGTACACCCATTATTGGTAGTCAAGAAATCTGTACAGGTTACTGGACGAAAATGTGTTTATGCAGTATCATGAAATTTCCTGGTTTTGATGTTTATGATATCCGAAGCTGACATTCAAACGCGATAATTAGCTGACAAACACAGGTTTATGATCAGTGACAAGTTGTGACTGTATTCATACAACTTCAATCAGAGCTTTTTTTGTGAAATGCATCCTTGGAATACCATCTGAGACACAGCAGCTAGTGTAAATTTATTATAAATAAGAAAAATATTTTATTTTCACATCTTTCTAGGGGACTTGGTACAACTGTCTGAGAAATGAGGTGACGATGCAACAGGTTTCTCTTACATTATATTTTCTTGAACTGTGTTTCTTGAGCCTGTGGTGAGAAGTTGATTGGTTACATAATGTCACGTGACAATGTTAGAGGATATTGATTGGTTGTCACAATGCCAGAGCACTGATTGGTGAAATTAGTCATGTGACAATGACAGATGATATTGATTGGTCGTCATATTGCCATGTGACAATGCCAGAGGGAATTGGTTGGTCATATAAAGTCATGTGACAATCAATGCAAGACAATCTGATTGGTCAACATCATTTTCAAATCCTTTCAAAATGCACATAAACAGAACTCAAACCAGAAACATAACTAATAAACTAATAATAAACTGAAACTATATCGTTGAAATAATATCATTCATCAAAACTCGTCCACAAAGTATGCACATCTGAAAAAGAAAAGTGAAAGTGAGACAGTTTAATGTCCCTGCAACAGGTAATTTAGGGACGGGATCTGAAAATGAATGAAAATGATATCAACAGTAAATGGTTACCTGTACGATAGTGATATCAACACTGTATGAATAACAGAATGTGGTCTACCGTCTGTCTGACAGACAGACGGTAGACCAAATTCTATCATTCGTACAAGCAACCATTGTCGATAACAGTCAATGATCAACTAGAAAACCATAAGATGCATTACTATAAAGTATGTGTCAATAACATGGGACTGACATGCAATATTTCTGGGTATGTCGTATACAACATTAGTGTTTCACTCAGCCTATTTAGCAAGGTGCTGTGCCATGCCTGATTTTGTTGGCACCATGGCCAAATTTGGGGGCACCATGCAGCCTAAAAGAAATAAAACAAAAAATTATTACATTAAGACACCGTTACATCCATTATAATTATTATTCAACAAATGTTTCAAACAAAATACTTTCTGTTACATCCATTCAACATTTTCATGTTGATGTACCGGTAATTTTCAACTAATATTCAAAATGTTGTTCTTCGTGCTTAATGTGCCCCTTAGGTATACATGGTCTCCAGATAAGCTGTGTATTTGCTTAAATACCCAATTAAAATTTCCAAAAACCCAATTGAAATCAGAAGTAGCGAGTATCAAAAAGCAATACAAATTTTGTGGTACCTTTATCATGCTGCAGAAAACAATAAACAGACCACAAATATAGCATATTTTTCTTATTTTCCATGAAAACACATCTTGGTATGTCATTAGAATTGTCTCCAAGGAGACAATTCTAATGAAATACCAAGACATGTTTTCATTTCAAAACAAACTATTCAATAATTGCTGTCTGTTAATGTGTAAACAGTAGTGTGATTTTATTTCACCCAATTAAAATTTTGAAATACGCAATTGCTTCAGAAATGATGGAGTGACAATACTCAATTACTAATTCCTTATCTGGAGACCTGTACACGCTAATTAAACCATTCTTTCTGGCATTGAAATGCCCCTCTTTGACCCTGAGCAGGGATTCCGCTGCCAATCGCCACTTTTGCAATTGGCGATAAAAATAAACAATTGGCGATAAAAAATTACAATTTTCGAAAAAAAAAAGAAAAAAAAAAAGAAGATTGTTCAAAATCCCTGCCTGAGGGAAACACTAAACAAGTTTTGGGATCTTGTGTAAACCGTACAATATAAAGTTTCTGGAATGATAGGTTATATAAATATATGGGCACAGCTCTAGTGTTTAAATCTCCTGTGTTGAATAACCACATTTTGCCGATACCGATTTCGAAAAAAAAGTGATATTGAACACAAACGGTGGCGAAAATTTACACAAAATTCAGAGCATGAAATTTTCTGTCAAAGTTATTTTCGGAAAATGTTACTCATTTTTGAAACCAATATTGGTGAAATATGGCGATACATGACAAGGGAGGTAAGTCACAGCCCGACCTATATATTATATCTGGTGTACGTAATACAGTACCAAAGTTGAATTCAACAGAGTCCAATAGTCATCGTTATCGTTATCACTAAGTTGATTCACTTACAGCTGGCAGCCTTGATAATAAAATTACCTTGACATTGGGTGTTCCATAACTATCTACCATATTTTGCCGTGTATTGCGCGCATTGGTGTACAACGCGCATCACTATTTTCTGAGTTCACATCCACAAAGCAGCTAGTGCTGCATTTATTGGTATTTACCGATTAATATGCTTATTAAAAATTTACGATGCATGTAATAAATTTATTCGAACTACTTATGAAGAATTTTTGTTTTTATTTAATCCACTATTTCATTTACCGGCAAGTACCCATTAAAGACGGGATACACTTATAGTAGTATGAAACTTTTTTGTGGGGAAAATCCAATTTTCTTCCATTTTATCTCGAAAGTATATGTTGTTACCACTCATTTGAACCGTCACGACGAGACGGTTCAAATGAGTGGTAACAACATATACCTTTATAGAGAAATAAACAAAAGAATGAGACTTTTCCAATAAATATCATTGTATCCTTAGACTGAAATGGGTTAAATATGTTGTTTCACGTTTTTTCTAAGTTTTAAAAAGCGTAAGGCCAGAATAATGGGCAGATTTAGCTAAATCTGCCCATTATTCTGGCCTTACGCTTTTTAATCCTGTGTGAAATGCACACGGATCAACAGTTTCAAATTTTAATCATCCACGACTATCATTCAGGAAGCATAAAAATGAGACACGCCATGTGATTTTGTACCTTCGAACATCTGCGTTACTTCATGAAATACGTTTACAAAATTTACAATCTTTTCCGAAAATGTCGTCAAAAGTTGACAAAATTCTCAAGAGTACTTGCGGAATTATATTCCACATGTACTCTGATAATTTTGTCTACTTTTGACTTTATTTATGAAAAAATATTGTAAATTTTGTAAACGTATTTAATGAAATTACGCATATGTCCGAAGGTACAAGATCACATGACATGTCTCAGATTATGAACCGTGTTCAAGTGCCACCATCGCAAATTTGTGTTTTATTTATTTTCACTAGCTGAAGAAGAAAACATAAGCCACGGTAATAATAATAAATGAATTAATAAAACAAATTAACCTTGTTCCTTAAAGGTCCACAAAATAGGCGTGTAAAACAATGTAAGGTTGGTGCAAGAATGTGGATAATTCCACACGTCCATCTTTGAAAAATATAAACCATGATTACTAACTCTCTAAGCATGTTCACGAAAATCCCACTCAACATCAAGAAGTTTGATTGGCCGAGATCGAGCTGGGCTCGGTTTCGGCCAATCAAACTGCTGGATTTTTAGCACAAATATCGAGAAAATTCTCAATCGTTTCATAATTGTACTTAAAACTTGTGCTCAAACTCCTTAACTTTGAGCACAAACATGTGCATAGACCATAATTGTACTAAAAACTCATGCTCAAATCAGGAATTCTGATTCATCACGGTCATCATACTACCAGTAATTCATTTTGAGCACAAATTCCGAAAAAAAATCATAATTGTACTGAAAACTCGTGCTTAAATCTGGACGTCCAATTCATCTTGGCCAATCAAACTCCTTGAATTTGAGCACAAATACCAATAACATGCTCAGTTTCATAATTGTAATTAAAATTCATGCTTGATACATCTTGGCCAATTAAACTGCTTGATATTGAGTTTATTAATTGTACTGAAAACTCACACTCAAACTCAGGAAGTCTGACCGATCTCAGCGTGCAAAACTGCTCGACTTTGAGCACAAATATTAAGAACATGCTCAGAGATTCATAATTGTACTCAAAACCGACGCTCAAAATCAGGAAATTTGATGATCTCGTCCAATCAATTTGCTTGAGTTCGAGCACAACTATCGAAAAAATTCATAGCTGTACTGAAAACTCGTGCTCGAATCAGAAAGATTCATTCATCTCAGCCGTACAAATTGCTTGATTTTGACAACGAATTTAGACAACGTGCTCAGAAAGTTCATAACCATGAGGTGTACATTTTACACGTGCTGGAAATAATAAAGGGACAAAACTCCGCCTTCGATTGTGCAGTAATTGTCAGGTTTGGTACTGTACTACCGAGATGGGTCTATTTGTGGGACTGCGGTGACTCACACATTCCGTTCTCTACGCCACCATAATTCGGTGGCGCGGTTGGTAGTAACTGCCCAGGTGCGACGCTATTCTGCAATCACGGTACAAAAGTTAAAGGGAAAGGGTTTAACATCCCATTACCATGGCTATATGGTCATATAGAGAATAGTAGGTTAGTGCCGTGAATGGGAAAATATATCTGGCGCGGCACGGAAACGGGATGTGCTCGGCAGAGCCTCGCCTATCCCGTTTCCTGAGCCTTGCCAGACATTTTTTCCCATTCACGGCACTAACCTATTATTCTCTATCTATTTTCCTTATTTCTCAACCAAAGTATATGGTGTGACCACTCATTTGAACCGTCTCGGCGAGACGGTTCAAATGAGTGGTCACAACATATACTTCTGATGAGAAATAAAGAAATTCTTGAGCCTTGCCAGATATTTTTTCCCATTCACGGCACTAACCTACTATTCGCTATCTATTTTCCTTATTCCTGAACCAAAGTATATGTTGTGACCACTATATTCTCTATATCTCTGATATTTGGGACACAAGTGGTGAACCATCGTGACGTGGCGCAGTAAACAGGGAACCAAGACAAATCGGATTTCAGTATCTTAGGTAAGGCAGACTCAGTAGCAGGGCTCCAGATAAGGAATTAGAAATTGAGTATTTTCACTCCATTATATCTGAAGCAATTGGGTATTTCAAAATTTTAATTGGGTAAAATAAAATCACACTACTGTACACATTAACAGACCGCAATTATTGAATAGTTTGCTTCGAAATGAAAACATGTATTGGCATTTCATTAGAATTAGAATTCTAATGAAATACCAATATGTGTTTTCATGGAAAATAAGAAAAATATGCTATATTTTTGGTCTGTTTATTGTTTTCTGCAGCATGATAAAGGTACCACAAAATTTGTATTGCTTTTTGAATGATACTCGCTACTTCTGATTTTTTGGCAATTTCAATTGGGTATTTAAGCAAATATGCACAAATATGCGCAAATATGCGCAAATATGCAGCTTATCTGGAGCCCTGCCACCAGCAGTTATGTAATTAAGCAAGACAAATCGGATTTCAGTATCTTCGGTAAGGCAGACTCAATAGTGTTATTAATATCTATTGAAAATTGTGACATATTTGGGTCTATACCCCTATAACTGCACCATCATAAGGCAACCAACCATGGTTAACACAATACTGAAATAACAATACAAGGAATATAATTATATAATATATATTCAAAAGAAAAATTGGATGCCACGGCCTCTATTTCACGTATGGCTGTAATAAATATTAATATTATAATATCAACTGCAACATATGCCAGAAATGGATTCAAAAACATGCTGAGAATCACTTAGTATTAGTTTCAGTTGCCATGGCAACCACAGACTGATGTTTCATTGTGTACCATCTGATGTTTGCCTATGTCCTTATCAGTAATCCGTGTACCGTGAAATTGTAGGCGAAACAATATTAAGCTAGTAAATACAATACTGTCAATTCAGAATAATTGTGAGCGTCAGTTGCCATGGCAACCACAGACTAATTTAATATGTTCCCTGGTGTACCATGTGCTATATTTTACTATTGAAAGTGTCGGCGAGAAATCGGCTAGTAAATACAAACGATAAAGTCAGAATAAATGTAAGCTTTTGTAGCCATGATAACCACAGACTAATGCAATACGTTGTTGCATGGTGTATCATGTGAGATGTGTGTTTCGTTTACCATTGGACATGTGTAACAGTTTGTAAATAGAGTAGAGTAAAGTCGAAGTAGTTAGCGCCGGTCGCCATGCAAACCACATACAGTGGAACCTCTAAACCGGACACCAAGAAAAAAGATTGATGGGCTTCTTGGACATTTATTTCAGGTGATAATTCGTGATCGCAGAGCAGACAACTATATATGGCTGAGAGTGATCAAATCCTTGACTTACAGTGAAACCTCCCTAAGCCGGACACCCTGGGGACATCCCAGATAATGTCTGTTCGAGATCGCATAGCAGACAACTATGGCTTTGAATGATCAAATTCCTGATTTACAGTGAAACCTTCGAAGCCGGACACCCTGGGGACATCCCAGATAATGTCTGTTCGAGATCGCATAGCAGACAACTATGGCTTTGAATGATCAAATTCCTGATTTACAGTGAAACCTTCGAAGCCGGACCACCTGGGGACATCCGCAGAATAAAATGTCTGTTCGAGATCGCATAGCAGACAACTATGGCTTTGAATGATCAAATTCCTGATTTACAGTGAAACCTTCGAAGCCGGACACCCTGGGGACATCCCAGATAATGTCTGTTCGAGATCGCATAGCAGACAACTATGGCTTTGAATGATCAAATTCCTGATTTACAGTGAAACCTTCGAAGCCGGACACTGGGAGATCCCAAGATAATGTCTGTTCGAGATCGCTAGCAGACAACTATGGCTTTGAATGATCAAATTCCTGATTTACAGTGAAACCTTCGAAGCCGGACACCCTGGGGACATCCCAGGGTGTCCGGTTTAGAGAGGTTTTACTGTATTACTGTTATCGTTCCTCAAATTGTATGCCATGAAATTATAATAGAGAAGGTGTAACACCATGGTAGTTGCGGGAAGTACTACAATATACTACTACGGTACTGTTTATAGCATACTAACATCATGGTAAAGCTATCAATTGGTAAATTTAGTTTCATACACTGTCGCCCGTCATAGAAAGTGCCTATTTCATATTGAAAGGGTAGACTAGCAAGTCGGTACAATTGTTAGTCGGGGTTGCTATGCCTACGGAACACCACTGTTAACCCTTTCCCTGTTTTGCGATATTTCGACTCTTCCAAATCGAAAACATCTGAATAAAAGAATCAAATGCTGGGTCAAATGATGGTTAAATTATCTGATAGAGTAGAAAACATTGTGGGAAAAGGAGAAATTGCTTGTTACAAGCAATTTCTCCTTTTCCCACAATGTTTTCTAAAGACATCTTCTGCAGAGGCGTGAAAAGTCGTCTCTATCAGGGAAAGGGTTAATGCTACTAGATATTTCCTTGTGCTTTTCAGTATCACTATAATACAGTGGTGTAGCAGATACCGGCAAGAATGAACCCCATTGTTAAATTTACCCTCCGTATGCCCCAGACCAGCCACCCACTCATTTCAGTATATACGTGACTATATAATATAATTTAAAGGTACATGACCACTCAGTAGGCACAAAATGTTCTTTATATCAGAGACATCATCCAAGACATTTTCTGGCAAATTAAACATTCATTCACCATTACCCCGTGTATTGATTGGCATTATTATTTATTTGTTGATGTGCATTGATCATACTTTATAATCTGTCGAAAATAATATTTATCATGAAATTATCATGCCTCATTTGCATATGAAAATAGCCTGATACAACCGCGGATCACTATCAGTGAAATAAATATCACTAAATGATTATAGCTGTATAGCGAAATCGTAATTTTAGAACTGGTGGAATAGTGACACAATTATACACTTATTTAATTCCCATAAAGAACAATGTGTGCCTACTGAGTGGGCATGTACCTTTAAGGTGGTTGGTAAATACGCACAGTATATCAAAGTCAGTATATTGGTGGTTGCCATGCCAACTGCATACTAAATACAATACTGCAAAATCGGTATAATTGTTAGCCTGGGTTGCCATGGCAACCACATACTAATGTTAATGTTACTACTCAATATTCTAAGGGCACACTAGAAATTATGTACGGCACTGAAAGTGAGAATAAATGTTAGCTTGGTTGCCATGACAACCATACTAATGTTATCGCTACTAGGTTTGGGTGGCATCATATCCGCTTGTGTATCTAAACCAGGGCTCCAGATAAGGAATTAGTACTTGAGTATTGTCACTCCATCATTTCTGAAGCAATTGGGTATTTCGAAATTTCAATTGGGTAAAATAAAATCACACTACTGTTCACACATCAACAGACAGCAATTATTGCATAGTGTGCTTCGAAATGAAAACATGTCTTGGCATTTTGTCTCCCTGGAGACAATTCTAATGAAATACCAAGATGTGTTTTCATGGAAAATAAGAAAAATATGCTATATTTGTGGTCTGTTTATTGTTTTCTGCAGCATGATAAATGTACCACAAATGTTTTACTGCTTTTTGATACTTGCTACTTCTGATTTCAATTGGGTTTTTGGCAATTTTAATTGGGTATTTAAGCAAATACGCAGCTTATCTGGAGTTCTGTAAACAATAACAACACTATGTAGGGAAGTAAACAATGCAAGATAATTGTTAGCCTGGGAAGCCATGCCTACAGCATACTAATGTTATCGTTGCTATGGTGGGTTGCCATGCGATCACTCGTGCAGTGTACACGGCGCGAGACGACTCACCCAGTCTTGTGGATAACTCTGATCCTGTCTATTGTCTTGACGATAATAATCGTCAAGGCGATAATCTTGTCTACCGCGGTCGTCATGACGATAATCCTGCCTACCGCGGTCGTCATGACGATAATCCTGCCTACCGCGGTCGTCATGACGATAATCCTGCCTACTACGGTCGTCATGACGATAATCCTGCCTACTACGGTCATCATGACGATAATCCTGTCTACTACGGTCGTCATGACGATAGTCATCTTGTCGATTCTGAGATCTGTGCTTATCTTTCTTTTGCTGATGTGATGAAATGTACAATTACTAAAAAGGTTAATTAACATTTAACATATCCAATGAATTTCACTGAGTAACATAAAACATGGGCAAATAAACAATGAAATATGTGGTTATGACTGGAAAATTGGTCTTATTAGGTTATGCGCCTGCATTGTTCGCCATTCAGTCCATGAAACAGCCATAATTAACTTCAAGACTGCACTAGAAGATCTGGGGCCCGTTTCACTAAACTTCGTATGACTAAAATGTTTGCAAGTGCAAAAATATGATAGTCTGTAAATTTCACATTCTTGTAAACAATTCATGGATTTACATTTATTGAGCATAGGCTGGATATGCAGCCTATGCTCAATAAATGTAAATCCATGAATTGAAATTTCCAGACGATCCTAAATGTGCACTTACATTTTAGTCGAGTTTCACTAAACTTTGTAAGATGTTTGTTTTGTTAAAGCTAAGGTCATTTAAGGCCGGGTCAATGGGTTTAGTACTAAATCTCATAAATTACCTGTACAAGTACATGTACATTTTCATGTACAAAATCCCAAAATCAGAACTGAATATTTACAATAACAAAACTATATATTCAGCCCTGAAATCAGAATAATCTTGATCTGATGACATGTCCTCGCCACACCAGAATCACTTGGCCCCTCCCAAAAGCAGTAGGATCAGTAATAATCTTACAACTTTTATAATGGGCAATAACACAATTCAACTCCCAGGTAACAAAAGTGCCAAAGATTAAAACGGACCTGAGGGCCAAACCAGGCAAATCGTGATTCCTATAAGGAGGAACCCTTACCGTTAATTTACGCCGTCGCGTTCGCCCGACCAACCACCCACAACTTCGTAAGAATATGAAGTTTTATCGTACAAAGTTTAGTGACACCTGGACCCTGTAGCCGATTTCACTTTAAGGGAGTAATCATTTATTTTTCCCGAAATGCATTATTTCATATAAAACTAACGACTGCATATATATGATGATTACAAGTATGCAGAATTATTATACTGAATTTATTACATTATCACAGCCGAAATGGCTGTGATAATGTAATAAATTCAGTATAATAAAAATTAATAAATTTATCCTAAAATTGAAAATTTCTCCCTCAAAGTATACTTTGCTAGAAAAGTATACTTTGCAATGTTGGTAAAATAGGCTATTTGCAATGTTGGTGAAATAGGCTATTTTCAATGTTGGTGAAATAGGCTATTTTCAATGTATGTGAAATAGGCTATTTTCAATGTTGGTGAAATAGGCTATTTGCAATGTTGGTGAAATAGGCTATTTTCAATGTTGAAATATGCTACTGGTCTAACGTAACAATAATGACTGGAAATATCACAATCTGCAATTTAAAGTGACTGTCTGTAGGGCTATATCAAAACACAGCACAGAACAGAACAGTTAAAGGTACATGCCCACACAGCAGGCACAACATGTTCTTTGTAGGAATTAAATAAGTGTATACTTGTGTCACTATTCCACCAGTTCTAAAAATTACGAGTGGCCGCTATACAGATATAATCATTTAGTAATATGTATTTTACTGATATTGACTCACGGTGGTATCAGGCTATTTTCATATGCAAATGAGGCATGATATTTATTATTTATAATAATTAAAAAAGAATGCGTTGCCTGAAACTATACAGATTATAAAGTATGATCATTGAACATAAAAAATAAATACAGAGAATAAATAACACGGTTATCGCCCCTGATAGCAGTGTGGAAGTTTATGTCCGAAATAAAATGTACATGTATAATAATGCCAATCAATACGTGGAGTAATGGTGAATGAATTTTTTTTTTGCCAGAAAATGTCTCAGATGATGTCTCTGATATAAAGAACAGTTTGTGCCTACTGAGTGGGCATGATCTTTAATACAAAACAATGGAGGTCAAAGGTCAAGAGAACACAAAGGTCAAGGCTATAAAACTATGATGCAGAATGAACATATTGTCATCCACTGTTTATTTCTTACTTACAATTTTTGTAGATGATGAAAACCCATTGTGACAGCAAATGTGAATCGTCTCCAATTGAGACAATTCTCATGTGCTGTTACAACATATTTTCCTTTTAACCCTTACACAACCGCTATCTTAATTTTTTGTCGTCTGCTGTCTGTTTTCTATTTTCCATTGTTATCATCAACAACATGCTTGGAGAGAACTTTAGAATAATTTACAACTTCAGAATCATTTCCAATGGAAATGATTCTGAAGTGCTGTCAAAAACATGTTTTTATTGAGAAATAAGGCAAGATATAAAAGCAACAGCAGACGACAATTGACTTAAGAAATTAAATAAAAAATAAATAAATCACAAGACTTGTTTTTTCACGATGCAATTGTCGACTCCAATGAGACAATTCTCCAATTTCTCCAATGAGACGATTCTCATGTTCTGTCAAAACATTTTGAGAAATAAGTCAAAATTGTCAAAGCAAATGGCAATAATCGCTTCAAACCATCCACAAAAAAACACAATTTAAATACAGCAGACGACAACTGCTGGTGTTGGTTTCTACGGCGACGCAAGGTCATCGTCTCGCTAAGAACCATGAACACCGTCACCCCATCCACAAAAAAAAACAACAATTTAAATACAGCAGACGACAACATTGTTTTTTTTTTACACGTCAGTTTCCCGCCATATTAAGGCGTAACTTCACCACGTACCTGTGGATATCGAACCGGCTGTGGATTTTGCTGTTGACCTTGTTGCTGGCGTTGGTTTCTACGGCGACGCAAGGTCATCGTCTCGCTAAGTTTGCGCGCCGGTTTCGCTTTCGGATTCGAACTTGGCGTGTGTACGGCACAGAATTTGATAAATATTGCCATAGCAACAACGAGGCCGATTGCCATTAATAGTACCGCCCACCAGTTCTCCTGCAAAATACATTACCAAGTTCATTATAGGAATGAATGGCATTTTTGTGGAATTTATCGGGGTATAAACTTGGAAAAGTCGCGGGAATACTGGACGAAGTTTATATCCCCGATAAATTCAACAAAAAGGCCATTCATTCCTTATAATTCCAGCATTTGAAATAAATTCATCAAGAAAATGTGTTTATTTTCCATTTTATTAAGAATTATTTTAACTGCGGGGAAACACAAAATAATTGTCGTCTGCTGTCGTTTCATATTTGGCAGATTTCCCTCAATAAAACACGGTTTGGCAGCACTTTAGAATCATTTCCATTGGAAATGATTCTAAAGTGCTGCCAAACCATGTGTTTGTTGATAAAAATGGAAACTAGCAAATAAACAGCAGACGACAAAATTTAATTCAACATTGTAAGTGTTAATTAATTACACCAACTCTACAATGTTCAACACCATAGTTCTCCTGCAAAGTGTTTGTTTGTTTGTTTATTGGTGTTTAACGGCTTATCAACAGCTAATGGCATGTAAGGCCGGGCAAACAGGTTCGATCCCATTTTAACCTGCTGCATTGGGGGGAAAATCCCAAAATCAGAACGGAATATTTACATCGAGATACAACATATTCAGCCCTGAAATTAGAATAACCTGACCTGGTGCCAGGTACATACCGCACCAAAGTCACTTGGCCCCTTCCCCTATTTAAAAGTAATACCGGTAGGATTACTCTTATAAGGGGTATAACCAGATTCAACTGTCACATACAAAATGCCAAAGACGTATGTGAAGGCCAAACCAGGTCTCCAGTCGGGATTCCGGTAGGGATGAACCCCGATCGTTAAATTACCCATCTCCTGCAAAGTGACTTTACATATGTAATGGTGTTTAATGGCCTGTCAACAGCCAAGGTCATTTTAGGCTGGGTGGATGAGGTCGAATCCCATATTTCACTTGTTCATAACCGAGTATTTACAAAACAAATATATATCAAGCCCTGGAATTAGAACAGCCTGACCTGATGCCAGGTCCTCACCAGACCAGAGTCACTTAGCTCCTCTCCTTAAAAATAATAGGATTAGTACTAATCTTACTACTTTTATTGTCCATATGAATGTGTACTCGGTTCTCTGGATTTAACAATATGTATCATGATCCAGTCTTTAACCATCTCCACAGTTCCCGGGATGAAAATGAGGTTCTTTAACAGGCAATTTTCAGCTCGAAAATTATAGAAATTGCTCGGCAAGCCTCGTAATTCCTACGCATTTCCTAGCCTCAGAAGATTAGATAAGACACAAGCCTAGAATTAACAATATATACCAGTGTTTAACCGTCTCCAATGTTTCGGGATGAAAATGAGGTTCTTTAACAGGGACAGCTCGGCTAGGAAATGGTAGGAATTGCTTGGCAAGCCTCGTAATTCCTACACATTCCTAGCCTCACCTGATTATTATATTTACCAAAATCCAGTCTTTAACAGTCTCCAACGTTTCGTGGATGAAAATGAGGTTCTTTAACAGGGACTTTTCAGCTCGAAAATGACTAACCTTCGTACGACTAAAATGTTCGTAAGTGCAAATTGATGATAGTCTGTAAATTTCACATTAACAATGTTTTCTTGTAACCATTTTATTGGATTTACATTTATTCAGCATAGGCTGCAAATGCAGCCTATGCTCAATAAATGTAAATCCATCAATTGAAATTTTCAGGCGATACTAAATTTGCACTTACGAATATTTTAGTCGTACAAAGTTTAGTGAAACGGGCCTCTGATTATTATATTTACCAAAATCCAGTCTTTTAGTGTCAGGAAAATAAGGTTCGTTAACAGGGACAGGTGGCTCAAAAATGGTAGACCTCGGCATTCCTACACATTTCGTAAACTCACTAAATTAGAAAAAAAAACAATCCGTACCACAATCCAGTCTTTCACCGTCTCCAATGTTTCCGGGTTGAAAATGAGGTTCTTCAGTCGAGACAGAGGCCCGTCTGCATCGACGCCACGGCAACGGAAAAACACATCACAGTAACCTTGGAGATTGTTGCATGGTGACCCTGCAAGGAGTAATACATTTGTGTTTGTTTAATGTTATTTAACAGCCTGTTAGCAGCTATGGCCATTTTAGGGGTCGAATCCCGTATTCCACCTGGGGGGAACACTGACATTAGAATAACCTGATCGGGTGCCAAGTCCTCACCACACCTGTAGACGATTTCATCAAAACTGCAAAGTATACTTTTCTAGCAAAGTATACTTTGAGGGAGTAATCATTTATTTTTCCTGAAATGCATTATTTCATATAGAACTAACAACTGCATATATTTGATGATTAAAAGTATGCAGAATTATTATTCTGAATGTATTACATTATCACAGCCAAAATGGCTGTGATAATGTAATAAATTCAGTATAATAAAAGTTAATAAATTTATCCTAAAATTGAGAATTTCTCCCTCAAAGTATACTTTGCTAGAAAAGTATGCTTTGCAATGTTGATGAAATCGGCTACTGGTGCCCGTTTCACTAAACTTTGTATGACTAAAATGTTTGTAAGTGCAAATTTAGGATCGCCTGGAAATTTCAATTGATGGATTTACATATGCTCAATAAATGTAAATCCAAAAATTGTTTACAAGAAAACATTGTTAATGTGAAATTTACAGACTCATAATTTTGCACTTACGAACATTTTAGTCGTACAAAGCTTAGTGAAACGCGCCCCAGGACATGAAATTACTGACACGGTTCAAATGGTGGTCACAACATATATCGGAAATGTTTAAATATCCTGTTTGTCAAATCGTAGTAGCCATACAAAATTTATGCCATCTATACACCTCAGTAACATACATGTATCAAATTTTTGAAGTCTTCGTTTTTATTTTCGTCTTATTTCCTATCGAAAGTATACTACTGTAAAGGAACTAAATTTCGCAGCTACTAAATTTTGCAATTTTCATATCTGGCCATATTTGCGACGATTATCGTTCGCGGTATGACTGGCGCCATTTATACGCCCCCTCCAGAACTCACTGACTGCAGCCCACGACCTCCGATCACTTCGTTCACCATAGCTAGATATTCAAGTACATGTACTTCAAAATTTTCTTATTGAAAGCATATGTTGTGACCACTCATTTGAAACATCTTGTCAAGACGGTTCATATGGTGGTCACGACATAATAGTTCTGATGATATTTGTTTGTTTGTTGGGGTTTAACGGCCTATCAACAGCTAAGGTCATTTAAGGACGGGTCAATGGGTTTAGTACTAAATCCCATATATTATATATTAACAAAGAAACTATCTGAAATACAGTAGAACCTCTCTAAACCAGACACCATGAAAACAAAAGGTTTCTTACTTTTGAGGAGTTTTTTGGTCATACAGTCAAACCTGTTCACAGGTGGTCTTTATTCGCGGGGACATTTATATAGTAATTGTGCCATTGGGAAAACAAAAGTGTGGTCTTTAAAGCCAGGTGATTGCTATTCGGAGGTGGTTTTTAGCACAGGTTTGACTGTATATATCAGGTGATAATGTCTGTTCGTGATCGCATAGCACACAGCCATGGCTCAGAATGATCAAATGATCAATTGACAGTGAAACCTCTCTAAAACCCGGGGACATGGGGACTCTACACCCGGACACTGACCCTCCCTACGATAACCTCTCTAACCGGACACCCTGGGGGTGTCCTCTCAACAGTGAAACTCCCCCGCTCTAAGACCGGACACCATGGGGGACTCCCAGAGGTGTGCGGTTTAGAGGTTGGTTCCACAATAGTTGATTACGTTTGATGTTTGCGTCATCTGACCTGTCCGGTTTAGAGAGGTTCCACAATAGTTGATACGTTTGATTGTTTGCGTCATACTGACCTGGCGCCATCTGTACACCACCATTAGCAGCTGGCTGCTTCCCACGACCGGCCATCACTGTGTTCACCATGTCTTGATATACCGTATGCTTATTTAGCTCGTCTGTATTGCTCGACAGTATACACGGTGACGTAGCATTCTCCTCTGTAGATATAGAAGTAATAACTCTAGTTAACGCCATAAAACATGGTTTGACAAGCACTTCAGAATCATTTCCAAATGGAAATGATTCTGAAGTGCTGTCAAACCATGTTGTAAATTATTCTAAAGTGCTGTCAGAGCATGTTTTTGATGATAACAAGAATTAGCAGCCCACGACCGGCCATCAATTCGTTCACCATTGATTGATATGTCGCATACTTCTTTAGCTGGTCTGTATTGCTCGACAGTATACACAGTGATGTAGCATTGGCCTCTGTAGATGTATAAGTAGGATGATGTTACAAATGTATTGCTCGACAGTATACACAGTGATGTAGCATTGGCCTCTGTAGATGTAGAAGTAGGATGATGTTACAAATGTATTGCTCGACAGTATACACAGTGATGTAGCATTGGCCTCTGTAGATGTATAAGTAGGATGATGTTACAAATGTATTGCTCGACAACACAGTGATGTAGCATTGGCCTCTGTAGATGTATAAGTAGGATATGTTACAAATGTATTGTCGCAGTTATCACATGATGTAGCTTTGGCTTGGCTGATGTAGCTGACCTCTGTAGATGATAAGTAGGATGATGTTACACTGTATTGTGACAGTATAGACAGTGATGTAGCATTGATCTGTAGATGTAGAGTGGATGTGTTAAATGTATTGCTCGACAGATACAGATGTAGATTGGCCTCTGTAGATGTAGAAGTAGGATGATGTTACAAATGTATTGCTCGACAGTATACACAGTGATGTAGCATTGGCCTCTGTAGATGTAGAAGTAGGATGATGTTCAAATGTATTGCTCGCAGGATACACCGGTTGATTGGTTGCATTGCCTTCTTGGTAGATGTATAAGTAGGAATGGATGTTTAACAAATTGTATTGCTCGGACAGGTATACACCAGTGAGTAGGCATTGGCCTCTGGTAGTGTTAAGTAGATGATGTTACAAATGATTGCTTCGACGTATACACAGTGAATGTAGCATTGCCTCTGTAGATGTAGAAGTAGGATGATGTTACAAATGTATTGCTCGAACAGTATAAACACAGTTGATGATAGCATTGGCCTCTGTAGTTGGTAGAAGTAAAGGATTGTGTTACAAATGGATTGGCTGACAGTATACACAGTGATGTAGCATTGGCCTCTGTAGATGTTAATAAAGTAGATGATGTTACGAAAACTGTATTGCTCGACTGTATACACAGTGATGTAGCATGGGCATCTTAGATGTATAAGTAGGATGATGTTACCAAATGTATTGCTGACAGTATTCACCAGTGATGTAGCTTTGGCTCTGTAGATTGTAGAAGTAGATGATGTAACAATGTATTGCTCGACAGTATACACGGAGGGTGCATTGGCCTCTGTAGATGTATAGTAGGATGATGTTACAAATGTATGCTCGACAGATACAACGGTGATGTAGCATTGGCCTCTGTAGTGTATAAGTAGATGAGTTACAATGTATTGCTCTGACAGTATACACAGGTGAGTGATTGGCTCTGTAGGATGTATAAGTAGGTTGATGTTACATAATGTATGCTCGACAGTATACACAGTGATGTAGCATTGGCTCGGTAGATGTAGAAGTAGGATGATGTTACAAATGTATTGCTCGACAGTATACACAGAGATGTAGCATTGGCCTCTGTAGATGTAGAAGTAGGATGATGTTACAAATGTATGCTCGGACAGTATACACAGTGATGTAGCATTGGCCTTGTAGATGTGATAAGTAGGATGATATTACAATGATATTGCTCGACAGTATACACAGTTGATGTAGCATTGGCCTCTGTAGATGTATAAGTAGGATGAATGTTACAAATGTATTGCTCGAAGTAATACACGGAGATGTAGCATTGGCCTCTGTAGATGTATAAGTTAGGATGATGTTACAAATGTATTGCTTCGGACATTATACACACCCAGTGATGTAGGCATTGGCCTCTGTAGATGTTATAAGTAGGATGATGTTACAAATGTATTGCCGACAGTAATCCAAACATGGATGATTTAGCATTGGCCTCTGTATGATGTAATAAGTAGGATGATGTTAACAAATGTTATTGCTCCGACAGTATACAAACGTGAGTAGCATTGGCCCTGTAGATTTTAAAGTAGGATGAATTTACAAATTGTATGCCTCGACAGTATACACAGTGATTTAGCATTGCCTCTATAATGTATAAGTAGATGATGTTACCAAATGTATTGCACGACAGTATAACACAGTTGATGTAAGCATTGGCCCTCTGGTAGATTGTAGAAGTAGGATTGATGTTTTACAAATGTATTGCTCGACACAGTAAAACACGAGATGTAGCATTTGGCCACTGGAATGAGTAAAAGTAGGAGGATTGGTTACCAAATGTATTGCTCGACAGTATACAACGGTGATGTAGCAATTGGCCTCTGTAGGATTAAAAGTAGGATGATGTTAACAAATGTAATTGGCCTCACAGTATACACAGTGGATGTAGCAATTGGCCTCTGTAAGATGTATAACATAGGATAGAATGTTTACAAATGTAATTTGCCTCGAACAAGGTAATACACCAGTGATGTATGCATTTGGCCTCTGTAAGGTATTAAAGATTAGAATGAATGTTACAAAAATGTATTGCTCTGACAGTATACCACAGAGATGTAGCATTGGCCTCAGTAGATGGTTAGAAGTAGGAAATGATGTTACAAATGTATTGCTCGAACAGTATACACAGTGGAAATGTAGCCATTGGCCTCTGTAGAATGGTAAAATTAGAAGAAGTTACAAAAGGTATTGCTCCGACCAGTATTACCCCAAAGTGGAAGTATGCATTGGCCTCTGTAGATGTATTAAGTAGGATGATGTTACAAATGTGATTAAGCAACACAGAATACACGGATACTGTAGCATTGGCCTCTGTAGATGTAAAGTAAGTGAATGATGTTTAACAAATGTTATTGCTCCGACAGTAATACACAGTGATGTATCATTGGCCTCTGTAGATGTATAAGTAGGATGATGTTTTACAAATGTATTGCTCGACAGAATACACATTGAAGTAGCATTGGCCTCTGTAGATGTAGATGATGATGTTACAAATGTATTGCACGACAGTATACACGGAGATGTAAGCATTGCCTCTGTAGAATGTATAAGTGGAGATGATGTTACAAATGTATTGCCTCGATCGGTTATTTTACAAAGTAACTCAGTGATGTAGCAATTGGCCTCTGTAAAATGTATAAGTAAGGATGATGTTTACAAATGTATTGCTCGAACAGGTATACACAGTGATGTAGCATTGGCCTCTGTAAGATATAAAAGTAGGGATGATGTTACAAAAGTATTGCTCGACAGTATACACAAGATGATGTAGCATTGGCCTCTGTAGATGTATAAGGTAGGATGATGTTCAAATGTATTGCTCGACAGTATACATGATTGTAGAGGCTTCTGTAGATGTATAAGTAGGATGATGTTACAAATGTATGCCGAAGTATACACATGATAATTGGCCTCTGTAGATGTATAGTAGGATGATTGTTACAAATGTATTGCTCGGTCAGTATACTGATGTAGCATTGGCCTCTGTAGATGTATAAGTGGATGATGTTACAAATGTATTGCTCGACAGTATACCAGTGATGTGGCATTGGCCTGTGAGTAAAGTAGGAGATGTTAAATGTATTGCTCGGACGTTACACAGTGATGTAGCATTGGCTCTGTAGATGTATAAGTAGGATGATGTTACAAATGTATTGCTCGACAGTATACACAGTGATGTAGCATTGGCCTCTGTAGATGTATAAGTAGGATGATGTTACAAATGTATTGCTCGACAGTATACACAGTGATGTATGCAATTGGCTCTGAGATGTAGAAGTATATGGTTGATGTTACAAATGTATTGCTCGACGTACACAGTGAGTAGCATTGGCCTCTGTAGATGTATAAGTAGGATGATGTAACAAATGTATTGCTCGACAGTATACACAGTGATGTAGCATTGGCCTCTGTAGATGTAGAAGTAGGATGATGTTACAAATGCACCTATGAAATATTAAAGCATTCCATCAATGGAAACAGAAGTTATTGCAGATTAACCCCAATGTTAATTTTTGTGACGGACAGACGGATGGACAGACGAACAGACAACTGTTGTATCACTATTTACCCTTGTCGCTACGCGAAGGGATAATAAACTGAAACCAAAACACTTATTTTTCAACAAACACAGCTAAAGACAAACAAGAATGCCACCAACGACATGTATCTCCTGGCACCGATGCTAAATTTCTATACAAGACATTTTTGAAGTCCGTGACCTTTACCTTGGGGTTACCAGACAACATGAACTTTCTGCAGATGCATGTATGAAATATTAAAACATTCCATCAAGGGAAACAACAAGAAGTTACAATAAATTAACCCAAGTGTTAGGTTTTCAAAACTGAGCATTAAGCCCGCGACCTTGACCTTGGGGTTAGCGGGCACCAAGGGCTTTCTGTAGAATCATGCCGGATGTTGCTGTAGTTTACACCTAAGAAGTATTAAAGCATTTCATCAAGGGAAACAGAAGTTGCAATAAATGAAACCGAGCGTTAAAGGTACATGCCTACTCAGTAGGCACAAAATGTTCTCTATATCAAAGACATTACCTGAGACATTTTCTGGCAAAATAAACATTCATTCACCATTTCCCCACATATTGATTGGCATTATCATACATTTTATATCAGACGTATATTTTCACACTGATAACAGGGGCGATAACGGTGTTTCCTTAAAATGTTAACGGACAATACTATTTATTCTCTGTATTTGTATAACTAATTAAAAAAATATCATGCTTCATTTGCATATGCCAATAACCTGATACCACTGCGCGTCACTATCAGTAAAATAAATAGTACTAACCGATTATATCTGTATAGCGGGCACTCGTAATTTTTAGAACTGGTGGAATAGTGACACAATTATACACTTATTTAATTCCCATAAAGAAAAGTTTGTGCCTACTGAGTGGGCATGTACCTTTAAGTTTTCCAAACCAGGAATTTTCTATGCCTGTACCCTTGACATTTGGGGTTAGCGGAAACCATGGGCTTTCTGTAGAATAGCGGAAACCATGGGCTTTCTGTAGAATGATGCGGGATGTTGTTTCAAATGCATGTATGGAATATTAAAACATTCCATTGAGGGAAACAGAAGTTACAACGAATTAACCTGAGTGTTAAGTTTTAGAAACATAGCCAAACGCAAAAACTTAACGTTGAATGCATGTGAAAAGTATGTCAATGAACCATGAAAACCAGGCCAAGGTCACATGGGCTCCCTCTGTGTTACACCACAGTGTTGATGTATACCAAGTTTGGAGGTCGTAGGATTTATAGTTTTCCGGAAACTCAGCTAAATGCAAAAACTTAACATTGAATGCATGTGAAATGTAGGTTAATAAACCATGAAAATTAGGTCAAGGTCACATGGGCTCCCTCTGTGTGAGATGGTTACACCACAGTGTTGATGTATACCGAAGCATTCCATCAAGGGAAACAGACGTTGTAATAAATTAAACCGAGCGTTAAAGTTTTCCAAACACGGAAATTTCTAAGTCAGTGACCTTGACCTTTGGGGTTAGCGAGCACCATGGGCTTTCTGTAGAATGATGCAGGATGTTGTTACAAATGCATGTATGTAATATTAAAGCATTCCATTGAGGGAAACAGAAGTTACAATGAATTAACCTGAGCGTTAAGTTTTAGAAACGGAGCTAAACGCAAAAACCATGAAAACTAGGTCAAGGTCACATGCGCTCCCTCTGTGTGAGATGGTTACACCACAGTGTTGATGTATACCAAGTATGGAGGTCGTAGGTCTTATAGTTTTCTGGAAACTGAGCTAAACGCAACAACTTAACGTGAAACCAACGCCGACGTCGACGGAAAAGCTATGCCTATGTCCCACTTCTGATAAAGCAGGGGGGATAAAAACTATATACCCCTCGACATACTTCGTATCCCGAGGATATAACAAGAACTGGAATTGTTAAACCAAGCTAATCCCCTCTCTGGCAGCCTTGATATATAGAATAATAGGTTCAAATAATTCAAAGCACACACATATAGATAATAGTAGGTTAGTGCCGTGAATGGTAAAAAATATCCGACAAGGCTCAATAATTTCTTTATTTCTCATCAGAAGTATATGTTGTGACCACTCATTTGAACCGTCTCGCCGAGACGGTTCAAATGAGTGGTCACAACATATACTTTGGTTCAGAAATAAGGAAAATAGATAGAGAATAGTAGGTTAGTGCCGTGAATGGGAAAAAATATCCGGCAAGGCTCAATAATTTCTTTATTTCTCATCAGAAGTATATGTTGTGACCACTCATTTGAACCGTCTCGCCGAGACGGTTCAAATGAGTGGTCACAACATATACTTTGGTTCAGAAATAAGGAAAATAGATAGAGAATAGTAGGTTAGTGCCGTGAATGGGAAAAAATATCTGGCAAGGCTCAGGAAACGGGATGGGCGAGGCTCTGCCATTCACGGCACTAACCTACTATTCTATTTATCCCGTCAACACCTATAAATGGCTGTAAAATGCAAAAATAGTATTGACTGGATATCAAAAATGTTTCACGGCACCGTGTTTCACGGCACATACGCACTGTGTTGACGGGATAAAATAAAACAAATCAAGTGCTCAGAGACCTTGACCTTGAGTGGTCGGACGTGGGTCGTATGCAAAACAAAGCACCTACCCTAGACGCACATTTTTACCAAATATTATCAAAATCAGTGACGAGTTATTGAAAAAAGAAAAAAACATTGAACATTTTGCCTTACAAACAAGGGAAACTTCTAACTTGGTTGACCTTGACCTTTAGCCGAGTGGCTGCATGCCTGGGACAGAGAATAAATATATAGATGATGAATAATAAGTATATAAAGTTTCAAGCCAATCCGACTTACAGTTACAAAGAAGGTAGGTATCTGAAAACTTTAATGCAAATTTTGACGAAAACTTTAACGCAAACTTCAAGTCACTTGACCTTGACCTTGGGGCACAGGGGCCGCATGATTGGGATACAGAATGAACATATGCATGATGACCAATAAGCATACGAAGTGTCAAGCAAATCTGACATACGGTTACAGTGATAGTAGGTATGTGAAAAGCTTAACGCAAATTTGGACAAACATTTAACGCAAACTTTGACCTTGACATTTGGCACATGGGCCGCATGAGTGGGATACGACATGACTATATGGATAATGACTAATAAGCTTATCAAGTTTCAAGTCAATGTGACTTAGGACTGCAGAGATATAAGGTATTTAAAAACTTTAACACAGATTTCGGACGGACGAACGTTCCTACCAACTGATCTTTTTGTTGGGTTTTTACTGTATAACAAGACAAGTACCCAACAAAAACAACGGAATAAGCCAATAAGAGCATAAAACGAGCTCCCCAACACACAGAAGAGCATTTATTGGGTACTTTTGTACCCAACGTATACCCTTTCATGTGCACGGACTGACGTATGGACTGACATACAAACGGACGGACGGACGAATGGACACACAGACACCCGGACATCATTGTGACAAATTCTGCACTGTGGACGTATAAGTAATGTATGTAGTTAATATATAGAACATCTGTAATGGTCAGAATAGCTCGATAGTACACACAAATTCTGCCCTGTGGAGGTATAAAATAGTTTTAATACTAGACAAGAATGGCATGTATCGCATCGCTGTGGTGGTTGGATCAAAAGCTATGCATATTCAATGTTAAACCAATCGCACATACAGTACAGAAGTAATAGGATGATGGAGAAACAAGCACACATCCATAATTGAATGTGAAATTTCAAAGTTATTTTACCTTGACCTTGCAGAGCTCCAGATAAGTTGTGTTTCAAAATCATTACTTTTACAGATGGATTATTGATTTTATTCATTACTAAATAGGGAAAAAATAATAAAAAAAATATAACAAATTTAAACATTCACTTATTCACTTTTTGCAGCTCAACTAAGTGAATTTTTAACATTATGACAGTATTTCCACTACTCAATTTGAAAATCAATGCGCATTATCACATTGTTGTGTGTATTGTGTACTCCCACTTTTGATAATCAACGCGTATTCAGCTAAAATAATTGCGTAAAATACGCCAATACGCACCTTATCTGGAGCTCTGACCTTGGGCACGGAGGAAGCATCGGTGGGGCGGGGAATGAAAATATGAATGATGCAAAACATGCACATGACATTTCAAGCCAACCGCTCCAGGCCCGTACGCAGAAATTAATTTAGGGAGGTGTATTATCGACGGCGCACAGGGCTAAACACTTCTTTTGCACATCCACGAACAGACCTCGGCAGATTATTTGTTTGTTTGTTGGGGTTTAACGACCTATCAACAGCTAAGGTAATTTAAGGCCGGGTCAATGGGTTTAGTACTAAATCCCATATATTACCTGTACAAGTACATGTACATTTTCAAGTACATGTACAAATGGGGGGAAAATCTCGGCAGATTAACCATTTCACCCCTAAATAACTGAATGGATTTTGATATGTTAATTTTGCAACCCATTCCAATCATCACAAAATGATTTTCAGACCAGTCCATTTATGAACATGAGGTGTTTTTGTTCTCAAAATTATGAACATTACTTGCAAAAAGTGCAGATCCTGATGAGACGGCTCGTCACGAGCCGGCTCATCTGGATCTACACGTTTTGCCAATACCACTATACAGGCCTGTGGTGTTGAACGGGTTAAGGGGGTGCATACGCACCCGTCGCACCCCCTCTGTGTACGGGCCCGCGCTTGTACATTAAAGAAGCATGGGTCGGGTGGGGAACGAATATTTGGATGATAATAAACATGTACATGAAGTTTGAAGCCAATTGGTCATACATTATACAAGTTATAGGAGAATGGAGAAACACGCACACATCTACTGAATGTTATCACTAGTGAACAAGAAACGAGGCAAAGCCACGAAGGCCAGGTTTTTTCCAAGCATAGACACTTGGATAACATAATTATACCCACTTTTTGTAGACTAGATGGCCGTTGCCTGCATGTCGTGCCTAGGGGCGAGGCATGGACACCAACAAAATAGATATAGTAGATGGAAAAACTTTAACCAAAAAACTTTAACCGGACACACGGACGTACGGACGGACGTATGCCAAAATGCCGACTATATCGCGCTTTGCGCAAGCGGGCGCGACAATGATGATAAACACCCATGTGAAGTATCAAGGTAATGGGTGAAGCAGTTGCAGAGACATAGTACACAAAAAAACTTTAACAAAAAAATTCAAAGTAATTTGACCTTGACATTGGGCACAGGGGCCTCACGATTGGGGGGTAGAATAAAAATATGGATGATGATAAACACCCATGTGAAGTTTCAAGGTAATGGGCGAAGCAGTTGCAGAGATATAGTATAACGAAAAACTTTTAACCAAAAAACAAAAAACTTTAACCAGACGTATGTTAAAAAGTTAATGTTGAAAATGGCTAAGTCAATTACGTAGAAATAATAGGTGAAGGTAAAAGAAATGGTCACATGTTGGATAGTTGTATGTGGTTGGCACCCCTTGGTTATGAAACTGTGAAAGTTTGGTGGTCCTAGGTGGTACAGTACCAAAGAAATGGACTTAAACACGAAAACTTAACATTGTAAACGCGAAAAGTTAACATTGAAAATGGCTAAGTCGACTGCGCGGAAAAAATGTGTCAAGTTAAAAAAAAAGGTAACATGTTGGATAGTGATATGTGGTGGGCACCCAATGATTATGAAGCTGTGAAAGTTTGGTGGTCCTAGGTGGTACAGTAACAAAGAAATGGACTCAAACACAAAAACTTAACATTGATTGTGGACGCCGCCCGCCGCCCGCCCGCCCGGCTTTCGCCAATCCAATAGCCTGGGTTTTTAAAAAAAAAAAAAAAAAACCTGGCTAATAAATCAAGTGAATATGAAATTTCAATGTTATTTGACATTGACCTTGTGCACAGGGGAGCATGGGTGGGGTGGGGATTGAATACATGGATGATAATAAACAAGTACATGCAGTTTTAAGCCAATCGGTCATACACTAAAGAAGTTATAGGAGAAAGGTTCAACCCGTACATATCTCCTGAATGTGAGAATCTAGTGAATATGAAATTTCAAAGTTATTTGACATTGACATTGGTCACGGGGAGCATGAGTGGGGTGGGGAATGAATATATGGATGATAATAAACATGTACATGTACATGGAGTTTGAAACCAAATGGTCCTATGCTATAGAAGTCACAGCAGAAAGAACGACTTTTGCATCCCTATATCCCATTTTCGCTTCGCGTTGGGATAATAACAATTTGTTTGCTGTGGCCCGAGAGAACTGTTTGAACCCCAAGGCCGCAGGCCGTGGGTTCAAACAGTTCCCGAGGGCCACAGCAAACGTTTGCATACGGCTGGACATGATCAAACGTTATTGTTACATTTCCAACAAAAAACTGATGTAATTTGAGCATTATATTCAGTATTTTCAGTACTTTTATAAATAATCCCATTCACGTAGATAATTTTCGGTATTCATATTCCGGGGCCGAGTCATGAACGTTATGAACGTCATGAAGTAGTGACGTCATGAAGGCACTTCCGAGTAGTGACGTCATGAAGGCACTTGGTCTACGCGCGGCCCCGGAATGAGCATTGCCTAAAGCCATATGCAAACAGCATGCGCTATATGTTTGAACATATGTGCAAACAACGGAAACCATGTAACAATATAAGTTCCCGCTCTTTGTAAACACTTCATATTACCATTCTAACAATTGCAGTAATTTTACTTAGTCACAGACGCTTCTTATAACGTTTAAAACATGATAACGTCAACATCAAAAGAACATTGCTTTGTCGCGCCAATTAGGGAAGTCATTTGGAACATCTTCATTTTGTTTGTTTGGCATAATGTTAGTGTATAATACAAATATGTAATTATGGTGATGCGGCTAGCCAATCAAATTCACTGCACATGTGTCATATCACTTTCATGAAATTGGTTCCAAAATGTCATAACAAGGTTTTCATGTGATAAATAGAGGATCATACACGAGTGATGATTTAATATGATATTTATTAAACGAGTTTACTGATTTCATAAGAAACAAGGCTATGTCGAGTTTGTTATGAAATCAGTCAACTAGTTTTATTTATTGCATAAGCAAACATCAAAAGCTGAAACTATTGATCACCGAACCTGTTTTCTGCAGTGGGCTCATTTGCATATTTATTACACTATTTTGTATTTTGGTTTCTATTGGACTGCGTTTATACGAGGTGTATGATCACGTGGTACTAACAGCAACAACAAGTACTGAAACTTTCAGAATCCATCCGATTGAAAGTACGTATTATTTTATATTGTCATTATTACGTAAGGGAATTTGATGCAATATGGCGCATCAAACACGTCTTGTTAAGCTGCATTTGGTATTTTCGCCCAAACTTATGTCGTTTTTGCGACACGGAAATCGGTTCTTTTCAAAAACGACATAAGTCGGTGCCAAACTCCCTGGACCACCAAATGCATCTCAATGCATTTCATCAAAATCCGTTACATATTAAGGAAAATATCAAATAATACTTACTTTGGAGTGGGCGATGTTGTTGTTGTTGTAACCACGTGATCATGCACGTTGTACATGCAGAAGCATATGTAATGCGATAAAGTGACTTACGACATCCGTACACAGTATCCCTTGGTCTGACTTCGCTATCGCGTCCTACCGCTAAACAAATTTATTTTGCGTTGCTCACTCGTTTGTTTAGCGAAGGACCCAGATTGCCTATCATCTACAATGAGGTATAGTGAAGTGACTTACGACATCCGAGCGTACATAGTCTCTCCTGATCCTCCTTTGTCTTCATCTCACCCGTGTCAAAACATTCTATCCAGCCAAAACTCTCACACAGGGAGCCCGCACACTCCTGCCATATACAGATTGGTTGGTTGGTTGAATGGTCAGCTGGTTCATTGATTGACTTGATGACCAATTGGCAGGTTGATTGGTGGACTGATTGGTTGATTACTTGAATGATTGGGTTGATTAATTGGGTGAATGATTGGTTGGCTGATTGATTGGCTCTTGATTGGTTGGTTGTATGGTTAATAGGTTGGTTGGTTGATTGGTTGGTTTAACGACCTATCAACAGCTAAGGTCATTTAAGGCCAGGTCAATGGGCTTAGTACTAAATCCCATATATTACCTGTACAATAAAGTTTGAAGTTTGATGCCCAATAAGCATACAAAGTTTCAAGCAAATCTGACTTACGGTTACAGAGATAGTAGGTATGTGAAAACTTTAACGCAAATTTTGACAGAAACTTTAACGCAAATTTTGACAGAAACTTTAATGCAAACTTCTAAGTCATTTGACCTTGACCTTGACCTTGGGCACAGGGGCCGCATGAGTTGGATACAGCATGAATATATGAATCATGACTAATAAGTATATGAAGTTTCAAGTCAATGTGACTTAGGACTGCAGAGATATAAGGCATTTAAAAACTTTAACGCAGATTTTGGAACGCAAACTTCTAAGTCATTTCACCTTGACCTTGGGCACAGGGGCCGCATGAGTGGGATACAACATGAATATACGGATAATAACTAATAAGCTTATCAAGTTTCAAGTCAATGTGACTTAGGACTGCAGAGATATAAGGTATTTAAAAACTTTAACGCAGATTTTGGACGGACGCACGGACACCCGGACGTCATTGTGATCATAGACTATGTCTTGCTCGACAAAAACTATATAATCTGCCCTGAAATCAGAATAATCCTGATCTGATGCCAGGTCCTTGCCAGATCAGAATCACTTGGCCCCCTCCCAAAAGCAGTAGGGTCAGTAATAATCTTTTATAATGGGAAATAAAATCAACTCCCAGGTAACAAAGGAGCCAAAGATTATAAACAAGAGGGCCATGATGGCCCTAATTCGTTCACCTGACTCCATGAACACCAGAGGAGAATGTGACATTGAGTTCATGTGTTTTAAAAAAATTGTGCTATTTTTAGATGACGGTCATCTTGGATTAAGCAATGACACTCATTTTACCAAATCTGAAAATGCTTCACCCAAGGATCTTAACTTCCTATGAAGTTTGGCCAGCATCGGCCATGTGGTTCCTGAGAAAATGACGTTCAAAATCTGGAATAAATGGACCTTTTGGTGGCCATCATGGATGACATAATCATCCGATTCCGAGAAATATTGCACCAGACCAATCGCCTCATCCTTGGAGACAATTCTAATGAAATACCAAGATGTGTTTTCATGGAAAAGAAGAAAAATATGCTATATTTGTGGTCTGTTTATTGTTTTCTGTAGCATGATAAAGGTACCACAAATTTGTTATTTCTTTTTGATACCCGCTACTTCTGATTTCAATTGGGTTTTTGGTAATTTTAATTGGGTATTTACGCAAATACGCAGCTTATCTGGAGCTCTGACTATACACACCGAGTACTCACCCCTTCAACACATGTGAAGCCGTAATTGTTACAAAAAGATCCGTTCTTCACGTTGTCGGAAAGCGGGCAAGTGGCGTGTATCCCAATGAAGTAAGTTAAGGAATATATCGGAGATAGAGGATCTTACAGGAGTGATGATTTAACCCTTTCACCCCAAAGTAACTGCAACATATTTTGATTGATATGTTAATTTTGCAACCAATCCAATTGTCACAAAATAGTTTTCAGACTAGTCCATTTATGAAAAGAGGGTGTTGTTTTCTGTCTAAAAAATATTAAAATTAGTTGCAAAAAGTGCAGATCCTGATGAGACGGCTCGTCACGAGCCGGCTCATCTGGATCTACACATTTTGCCAATATCACTATATACAGGCCTGTGGTGTTGAAAGGGTTAATGTGATATTTACTGATTTCATAAGAAACGAGGTTATGCCGAGTTTAATAAATATCATATTATCAACACACATGCTAGTTTGTTTGTTTGTTTGTTTGTTTGTTTATTAGTGTTTAACGGCCTATCAACAGCTAAGGTCATGTAAGGCCGGGCAAACGGGTTCGATCCCATTTTAACCTGCTGCATTGGGGGGACAATCCCAAAATCAGAGCGGAATATTTACATAGAGAACAAATATATTCAGCCCAGAAATTAGAATTACCTGACCTGGTGCCAGGTCCATACCACACCAAAGTCACTTGGCCCCTTCCCCTAATATACGATTACGAATATCGTAATACTCACATAAGGGGTATAACCAGATTCAACTGTCACATACAAAATGCCAGACGTATGTGAGGGCCAAACCAGGTCTCCAGTCGTGATTCCGGTAAGGATGAACCCGATCGTTAAATTACCCATTGCGTGCTCCCACCTGCAACCCACAATCATTCACCATTACCCCACGTATTGATTGGCATTATTATACATTTTATATCAGACGTAAATTTCCACACTGATATCAGGGGCGATAACCGTGTTCCCAGAAAATGTTTTACGGACATTACTACCTATTCTCTGTATTTATTTTTTGATGTGCAATTATCACACTTCATAATCTGTCAGTATAAATAATTAGAGGTTAATATGTGGCTTGTTTGATATCGGCCTAGGTATCGGCCCGAGTTAACTTGATATCAGCCCGAGACCGAAGGTCGAAGGCTGATACCAAGTTACTGAGGGACGATACCTAGGCCGATATCAAACAAGACACGTATTAACATCTTTATTACTTAGATTACTTAGATAGCAATTTCAATATCAATCATCCGGCAGTTGTGATAATCCTATATTAAAA